>JAJPUD010000232.1:360298-404025 GCA_023553655.1 Myrmecobius fasciatus | reverse complement strand
CTCTCTATATATATATATATATATATATATATATATATATACACACACATGTTGTGTGTGTGTGTGTGAGAGAGTGGGCAGGAAACTAGGTAGTTCCATAACATATAGAATGCCTTGTGTGGAGTCAGGAAGACATGAATTCAAATTTGGGTTCAGATTCTTAAAAGCTGTTCAACCTTTAGCAAGGCATTGAAATTCTGTTTGCCTCGGGTTCCTCAGTATTGAATGGGGACAATAATAATCCCTCAAGGGTGAGAATAAAATGACAATCTTTGTAAAGTGTTTTGTAAGTCTTAAGAGACTTATTTATATAATCCCTTATATAGCAATATTTATATAATTATATAAATATCACCTATTGTTATTATTACATATATGTTCACATATATAAAAATCAAATTTTAGAATGTCTTCCTACCCTACCTCCTAACAGCACTGTTTTCCCATAACATAAGATGGTGTTTACCAGAAAGGACCTTATAAAATGAATGAATGAAAAAGGACCTTATAAAATGTCCTGGCTTTGTGGAGTTTATTGTTGTTACTGTTTATATTAAGAGTAATATACTTAGAGATAGCTTAGTTGGTGTTTGTTTTGATTGGAAGTGATAATAACAGCAGAAGTACAGAGGTGAGGAAAAGAAAGGTAAAGGGTTAAGAGGAAAGTGTCAAATAGCAGAAAGGATGCAGTATTGTTCATTACTGGAAGAAGGTTATTTCAGCTTTCAAATATTTTCTATGCTCCTCTATGAGATAAAAAAAATATTAAAGAAAAATTTGTATGCCATCAGAATTCCAAAAGTCCAATAAGGAAGTTATTATTCATTGAAAAAGAAAAAAAAAAAAAAACAGCCTACTTTAACTTCCTCTAGTGGTAGAATTACTGTATCTCTAGAGATATGTCTTTCTAGTCACTAATTCACTTTTAAATTAGAAATGTTTTAACTCTAAAATTGATATCAAATTACTAAATCATTTTTATCATGTAAAAGCCAAGAGTTTTGTAAAGTATTGATATTTTCTAAATGTAATTTTTATTCAAAGAGTATGATTGCATATCATTGTAGATAAATTTTTAAAATCATGTCATTAGAATCTTTTCAGGTCAAAAACTAGTCTGATTTTCCTAAAGTGAAAAAAATATTTTTAAAGGAAAAATGTGGTCAGTGTGCACACCATTAAATCATTGATTTTCACCTAGGTTTTCAGTGAAACAACTTTACTAAAGCATTGCTCACATCACATTTTCAATTTTTCCTTCTAGATTTGGAAGAGGATTTACTGTAAAGGTTCATTTTAAGAACAGTAAAGCAAATATGGAAGCTCTGACCCAGTTCATGCAACTACACTTCCCAAAAACATACCTAAAGGTAAAATGTGTGATTGAAAAAGGGTGATTTCAAATGGGATATAGACTTGGAGGTTGATTGAATAATCACAATATAAGAATGGATTTAGAATCAGAAATCCTGGCTTTGGTATTTACTAGTCATATTACTCTGGGTAAACCACTTAATCTTAGCTTCCACATTTGTAATATGGGAATAATGATACTTGACTTTACAGAGTTGTTATGAATAGAACATGTTATAAACGTAAATAAAATCCTATGAATACAAACTATCAGCATTATTATTTATATTATCTGCTAAATATTTTCACAAATGTCTAGAGACCAGAGTTTTCAGGATGTGGCAAAAAGTAATATTAATCCTCAACTGGAGGCAGAGGGAAGATATCAGGAAATGGGATGCTGATTTTTGCTTTAGTTTGTTGTATGTATATAATATTGATCTATTGTATGTTTATATATATGTGTGTGTATGTGTATATATGTTTAGTTATATGTATCCATGCATACGTATATGGAGGCAGATAGGTAGCTCAGTGATTAGAACACTGAGGTTGGAGTCAGGAATTACTAAGTTCAAATACAGCCTCAGACATGTACTAGCTGTGTGAATTTGAATAAATCATTTAACCTCTATTTACCTATACTATACACATATACACTATACAAATATACTATATATGGGTACACACATGCATGCATGTGTGTACCTGTACATGATGAATACACACATACATATGTATGTACATACACACGTGCATATAGTCTTAGGAAGATAATATACTTCAGATAATCACCCCAGTTTCATTACTTGCAAGAGATTTTCAAAGTGGTCTGGCTATATCCTTATTAACTTATAGATCTTAAAAATGAATGAATATAGTCATCTGAAGAATATTCATCAGTTATAAAAATGAAAATGTGCTAACATTCTGAGATTATAAGAAATTGAACTTGGCCTTAAGTGTTGAAAGTAATACAAGCAGGAGGAAATGTAGTATTGTCCATGCATGAAAGAAGTAAGGCAGCTTTTGTAGGAGAATGATGAATTTAGGATATTTCTCTTGTTGGTTTCTTGATGCAATTCTGTCAGATGATTTAAGATAACTGCAAAGAAAAGCCCAGTAATATGGAAAGACAGCTTGGTTAGAGTGGAAAGAGCCCAGGTCTGTGAACTACAATTCTGGTCTGGGAAGATACTAAACGCTGGAAAGGTCCCCTTTTGCACCAACAGCCTAAATTGTATTTCTCTCTTCAATTAGGATAAAGTACTTGTCCTACCTAAGTAGAGTAGGTATCCTGCTCTAAACTTTAAAAATTCTAGGGTTGTGAGATATAAAATATGAACAATTCTCATAAAAAGATACTAATTCTAAAAGTGATGTCTATAGGATCTTGGAATGAATGTTTACATAAAGTTAATAGAAAGCACTTGATTATTTTCATTAGCTTTTCATGTTGCTTTCTATCTTTTAGATTTTGTGAAAATGTTCATTTCATCTTTGCAAACTGCTCTTTTACAATGTAGTCAATATTTACTCTGCAACATCATTTACTGAGGGAAAATGTCTTCAGTTTCCTTAGTCCTCACTAATGTTATGTCTAGACAAGTCAATACTACCTGACATCCCAAAATACATTGTATTCTTTGATTCTCACAGGACCAACATCTTAGTATGCTGGAGTATCATGTGCCAGTCACAGCGGGAGGAGTAGCAAATATATTTGATCTGCTAGAAACAAACAAGGCAGCCTTAAATATCACAAACTTTTTAGTGAGTCAGACAACTCTGGAAGAGGTAAGAAAAATGTGATTTATCCTTAAAACTTTACATGCTGTTGAATGTGAATGTTAACTGTGAATGTTCCATTTATATCTTTTTAATGACAGAATTTGCCTTTAATTAAAAGCAGTATTTTTGTGTGTAACCACAAATCCCAGTACAGCTTTTGATGAATTTATATTTGAGTTTGAGGGTAAAGTTGTTTGTGAATTTTTTTAACCATACGAAAGCAATTATTTCTTTAATAGACAACTGATGACATTCAGTTCTAAAAATGCATGTTCATTGGCTCGTATGTCTCCTATGTCTAGAATACTTAGCACTCCTCTTTCCTTTTCTCTGCTCATTCATACATCCTTGCTCATCAAAGTCCAGCTTAAGTGCCATCTCTTTTATGAGACTTTCTTGATTCCCCGCAGCTGGAAATGATCGGTCACATCTTATAATGATTTGCATTCTTCCTTTGAATTTACAATCTAGTTTTTATGATCATTAACATTCATATATTCAAACATGTTTTGTAACTGTGTTTGGATTATATAGTTCTTGAGGACAAAAAAAATCCATTTTTTATCTTTGTATCTCTTCTAGTGACCAGCACAATGCATTTTACAATAAACATATTTGTTGAATAAATGAATTAATGAAGAGTGAGCAGATATCTATACAAAACAATAAGAAGTTTTTATTCAATTTAATAAGTGAACTTACAGTTAATGCTTTACTTAAGTTTCTACTTGATAGAATTCAAAAGTAAATGATCTCATCAGTCAACTTTATAGAGTAGAATCCAATCAATAGCGTAGGCAGATATATTGAAATAGAAACTTTATCCAAATTTGGATAGATTGGCAAGATTGAATCAACTGGGCTTTTGCAGAGTGTTCTTCAATGACATTTCTATCATCTACCTTGGTATAAATATGGGCTTCATAGAGCAGCCTCTACCATGGTTGTTCCATTTTAACTTAGCATAACTTGATCAACTCAATGTCATGGAAAATCTTCAGTGTATCCATCATAAAAATGGGAGTGGAAAGTGAACTTTTAATTTTCAAGCATCACATGTTTCTATGAGCATATGTATATGAGTATATTTATAAGTGAGTATTAGAAATATGAGTATTTTTATGAGTGATGACTCCATGTATTATATAGGAGGCATTCAGTAAGCATTTTTTAAAATTGAATTGAGCCAATACTCTTGTAGTTATTTTATTTTTATTGTTTTTTTTTAACAATTTCTGACTTTCCCTTTATCCTTATCACATACAGAAAATTGCAGGAGATTCCATTTATTTTTTTCCCCTTAAAGAAAGTTTAATTTGTGTCTTTTCTTCTGGGACTTTCAATATTTCCCTCAGCATCAGCACCCTACTCATTCCCCTCAAAAAAAAAACAAAAAACAAAACAAACAAAAAAAAAATCCTTAGCCAGCTTAATAAGCTGTTTAAAAAATTGTAAAAGAGTTGTTTTTGCTTAATAGATGTCAGTTGATTGACTGAAGAAAAAATTGTATTGAAATGTTTAGGTATAAACTGACCTATGACCCTGGTAAAATTTCCATCAGGGATATAAGTATATGGGAAAATAAAGCCAGGGTCCTCTTACCTCATCTTGGCAGGCAATCATTTTAGAAAATTCAAATGTAATCAATTAATTAGCCTATTATATAAAAATTGCATGCTATATTGGAAGCTTGGACAGGCCCCATATGGTGCCTCCTTCACTTGCTGATTTACTTTTAATTGACATCCTTTTAATTCTAGTTGTATGTGTTTTTAAACTTACAATATTAATTTTAATAGGATGTTTATGATTAGCAAATACCTATTGCATTTTAAACAAGAATGCCTAAAATCTGATGGACCAGGCCATGTTTTAGGCAGAATCTATAACACATTCATAATTATTTTATTACTAATTAAGATAAACATTTTTAAATGAAGTATATGTTGGTGTATCTCTTGAGTTTTCTTGGAGAAGCATCATGTCTCACTTCTTGTATATGTGCATTTCTGTAAGCACCCCTTCCACACCCCTGAATTTTAATCTAATTTGGCCTGGCAGTAACTGTTTGCTTTCCTTTGAAAAATCAGGTTTTCATTGACTTTGCCAAAGACCAAAAAGCTCATGTGAACTTGGAAACAAGCAGCCAAGGTTCCAGCATCAGTGGCGACTCTCAGGATGAGCACCCTGAATCTTAGCACTGGATGACTCACTCCCATCTGCTCATTTCCAAAGCATTCATGGTGAAAAGGAACCACTGGAGATGCCATTTCATCATTGTATCTTAGTTTTAAATTATTCTGTTGCATGAAAACTTAGAATTGTGTGAGACTAGCAAGGTAACTGAACTGTGGAGCCTGAGGAACAGCATGCATCATCAATATTGGAAAGAACGTACACATGCAGGACACTAAAAAGAGTAACGTGTTTTCCGTGAGGCTTTTGAAAGAAAATGTAAAACTGCTTGAGGGTGGATGATAACACCTTCCCTTATTCATTAAATGTTTAAAATAAAACATGAGATGTAGTTACTATGAATCCAAAAATCAAAGTGAAGAAGAAAACTTGAGAAAATGGGAGATATAGAAATGTCTTTGCAAAGACTTCAAATGTAAGAAAACAACAGGATGGGCATCTTCTCCAAAAGAATGCACCCACTGTAAGTCATACTGAGTGAGGATCAGATTCGCATCAACGTCAAACTGTGGCCATAGAACGGATGCATGACACTGAGTCCTGATAGTTAGCCCGTGGATGTGTTTTTATAAATAGCAACATATTGTCCCCCATCTACCCAAAAGAAAGTACATTTCTATAAGAATGTGGCATAGAACAGTTTACCCTGGTGGTAAGGAGAATATATGCCCATTTCTGACCTGTCATCCCTGCCAATAAGGGGACTTAGGGATCAAAAAAAATACCATTTCAGGGAAAAAAGATGGCTCTGTCAACCAGGCAGATACTGAGCCTGGGAAACTGGGAAAGAATTCATGTGCTGCAGGCAGGCAGTTTTCTTCAGCTATTGATAAAGCCATTTGGCACACCTCTGCCCAGGGAGTAACTTTGGGGAAGGAGATCACTTTCAAAGATTACTTTTAGCCAAAATGCACAAGCTAAGTCAGATTACACAGGTGGCTGTGGGACAGGATCCTTGATAATAGCTATTAGGGTGTTTTCTACATATGTTTTGCTCAGTGTAACATTTTGTATATATATAATGATGCCAGTATTGGCACAATTGTTTCAATGTTGAAAATCAATAAACATGAAGTCAAAAAACAAAACAAACTACAGACTCATAAGGTGTTTCAATTAGCTCAAAGCTTACAAAGGAACCCAAATCAAAATGGTAACCATTATTGTCAGGAAGAAGGTTTTGCTTGAAAGCTATGGCATCAATTCCTGGAAGACATTCTACTGTGGTGCAGTGGAAAGCATTCTGGACTTGGAGAAAAAGTATCTGAGTTCAAATCCTACCATTGCCATTTGCTACCCATGTGACTTTGCCCTCTCTTAATTTCTTTTTTCGCATGTAAAATTGTTATGGGAGCCACCTGCTCGTGGCTGCTGGGGATCTAATTCTGACCAGCAAAATAGATCCCTTCATGTGAGAGGATGATAACAATACAAGGAGACTGGGAGGCAGTTACATTCTCTGACCTCTCTCCTCTTCCCTCTTGCCTCCCAATTCACAAACAACATCTGCGTCAGTAAAGGATGCTTTGAAATTCCTTCAAGTGTGTTATGATTCACAGCTGTGGGGGCTTTCGGAGAACTGATCCACCTTTTCATACTTAGGCATAGTGCTTAACATAAAAAGAGATAGTAGACCATATGATCTCCAATGTCCCTTCAGCTCTGAACTTTGAATCCTAAGACTGAGGTTATGGAGAAATGAAAGATGTGGTTTTGAGTCTTGGTGCCATTTACTAGCTATGTGACATAAAGCAAAGGGTTTCAAATCTCTGGGTTCTGATTGCTTTTGCGAAAGTATATGAGAATCTTTCAATTATATCTCCCCAAAATCAGTACATTACTTTAGAAGCATTCAGTATGCCTGGTTTGTGAGAGGAAGAATGAGCGAAAAACAGGAAGGTAGAAAAGGAGGGAAGAAAAAAGAGAGAAGGAAGGGGAAAAAAGGAGAGAGAGAAGGAAAGAAGGGAGGGAAGGGAAGATAAAAAGGAAGAGAGGGAAGGTAGGGAAGAGAAAAGATAAAGGAGAAGGAAAGAGAAGGAAGGAGAGAAGGGAAGGGAGGGAGGGAAGAGAGAAAGAGAAGGGAACAGAGGGAGGGAAAGGAAGGGAGACAGAGGTGAGAGGGAGGGAAGGAGCAAAGGGGGAAAGAGAAAGGAGAGAAGAAGGAAGGAGGAGGGGAAGGAGGGAGAGAGGAAAAGAAGAGGAAAGGGAAGAAAGAAAGGGAGAGAGAAAAGATGGAAAGAAGGAAGAAAAATGAAAGAAGGAAGAAAAGGAAGGAAGAGAGATAGAAAGAAAAAAGAAAGAGAAAGAAGAGATAGATAGAAAGAAAGGAGGGAAGGAAGGAAGAAAGAAGAAAGGAAGGAAGGAAGAGAGAAAGGAAGGAAGAAAGGAAAAGATAGAAAGAAATATGGAAGGGAGGGAGGAAAGAAGGAAAAAATGAGATGGAAAGAAGGAAGAAAAAAGAAAAGACAGAAAGAAGAGATAGAAAGAAATAAAAAGGAAGGGAGTGAGGAAAGAAAGAGGAAAAGGAGGGAGGAAGAAAAGGAAAAAGAAAGGAAAGAAGGAAAGGAAGGAAGGAGGGAGGGAAGGAAGGAGGAAGAAAGGAAGAAAAAAGAAAGAAAGGAAGGGAGAGAGAGAGGGAGGGAGGAAGGCAAGAAGGGAGAAAAGAGAAAGTGAGAGAGGGAGGAAGGGAGGGAGGGAGAGAAGGAAGAAAGAATCCTGCAGAGAGACATGATGCAGTCTGGAGACCAGGTGCCAGAAGAGAGAGGAGGAAAGAATTAGGAGCATCTGCATAATGCCAGTGCCATATTATCAATTATTTGTTCTGAGTTATATCTAAGGATATCTAAGGATCCTAGGGGTCCTTGTTCAGGCCAAGTCAGAAGATATTTTCCTTTTCCCTTAGTTTCCAAGAGGAATCAACAAGGGCTCTTCAATGCTTCAGCATTGATGTAGGGAAAAGCAGCACCTCCCAAACATTGAGTCTTCAGCATTCCTCTGTCAAGAAGTATCTTCCAGGCATCTGGATCTACTCTGCAATTGAAATGGCATTGTTTTACCTATGTTGTCATTTCTGCTATACTGAATACATGCATATTTAAAAATCACTGTGCTATACAAAATCACCAAATAAAAATCACGGGTACTATGAGGAAAATAAGGTTAGGGGCACAACACTGAAAAAATTCCATTATTGTTTCAGTAAAAACTTCATCAGATGTAATATATATATATATATATATACATATATATAATATAGGAATCTGCTAAATAAAAAAGTAGCATAGTTTTATACATGCTAAATGTCTGAGAATACACAAATACTACAGTAAACAATAAAGCCATCTATGGCTTCTGGATCCTGTTTGGCCTGCACCCAGATTTCCATATATGGTAAGAGTTAGCAAAATCCACAGCTATGGAGAGATGGAAACCTCTGTAATGGTGGAAGACAGGGAGCATGGAGTGCATGGGCAGGGATCAACCTTCCTCTACCCACAGCTCCTAGTGTACCAGAAGATATGAAATAAATATGGTATTTTATTTAGAAAAAGAAGCAGGTTTCCAAAGGGTTGCAGCTTGTGAGTTTTAGTGAAGTAGTTCAGTTTCCTGCAGTCTCACTGTTTCTCCCAGTAAATAAACTCAAAATTCAAAGTCTGAGTTATGCTCAAATTTTCCTTAATATATCAATTGCATTTGTGCATCTTCAAATATTTGAGTAAAACTATCTCCATATTTCAATCTCCTATTTGATGTAGTTCTTTGCTTTACATGGGATATAACAATATTTTTACTATACAAATTTTTTATACTCAAGGCTTATTAACATATATTGAAACTATTTTTATATTATTCTTATTTTTTTTCTTTTTCCCCAGTTACATGTAAAAACATTATTTTGCAAGGTGTATAGTCAGGCAAAACATTTCTGTAATGAAAGAAAACAAACCAAAAAAAATCTCAAGAAAAATAAAATTTGGGGCAGCTAGGTGGCATAGTGAATAGAGCACCAGCCCTGAAGTCAGGAGGACCTGAGTTCAAATCTGGTCTCAGACACTTAACATTCCCTAGCTGTGTGACCCTGGGCAAGTCACTTAACCCCCATTGCCTCAGCAAAAAAAAAAAAAAAATTAAATTAAAAAAAAAGTATGTGTCAATCTATATTCAGACACTCTTTCTCTGGGTATTGATAGTGTTTTTCATCATAAGTTCTACAGAGTTGTCTTGAATCATTGTATTGCTGAGAAAAGCTGTTATTCACAAATGATCATCTTATAATTATTTTGTACACAAGACATTTCATTTTGCATCAGCTCAGATTTTTCTGAGAGAAACTTGCTCATCATTTCTTATAGCATGATTTATTCCATCATCGTCATATACCACAATTTGTTCAACCATTCTCTAATTGAAGGATATCCTTTGGATGTCCAATTCATTGTCCACAGAAAAGAGCTGCTATAAATATTTTTGTACAAATAGATCATTTCATTTTTACTTTTATTTTTTTATCTCTTTTGTGATTCAGACTGATCAGTAGTATAGCTAAGTCAAAGGTATGCATGGTTTTATAGCCCTTTAGGCATAGTTGCAAATTGCTCTACAGAATGGTTGAATCAGTTCACAACTCCACCATTGCACAACAATGCATTAATATCTCATTTTCCCCATATTCCCTCTAACATTTGTCATTTTCCTTTTGTCTTATTAACCAATACAATAGGCCTGAGATAATACCTTAGAAATGTTTTAATCTGCATTTCTTTAATCAATAATGATTTAGAGTATTTTCTCATGTGTCCATAGATAGCTTTGATTACTTTATCTGAAAACTATTCATATAGTCATTTTTGAACTGTCACTTTTGAGGAGGGACAGTGAAGAAAAGAGAGAATAGAATAAGTGGGAGTGGAGGGGATACAGTTAGTAATAGTAATTGTGAAAAAAAAATGTTGAAGCCAGTTTCTTTTATAAAGGCCTCCTTTCTCAAATATATTGAAAACTGAATCAAATTTATTAAAAAAAAAAAAAAAAGCCAGTTGAAGGTTTTTGAATGGATTTGGGGAAGAGCTCAGATGAGTCCTTGTCTTTACTCTGTCATCTTGGATATGCCTCCTATTGAAAATATTTGGGCAGTATTCAGATCTTGCATTGAATTTTGATTCTACATCTCTAAGATATTTACAGTGATTTAAGATAATATAATTCTCCAAACAAATATATCCAGTCTAGGCAATGCTACCAAAAAGGAATTGCTCGATTTGAATTACCTGCATTGCATGTAAAGATGTATCTAATTTTGTTTCTGATGTGGAAATCTGCTCTTAAAGTAGTAACCTCCTTTCAACAGAAAACAAA
This sequence comes from Myrmecobius fasciatus, assembly GCA_023553655.1. Taxonomy (NCBI): domain Eukaryota; kingdom Metazoa; phylum Chordata; class Mammalia; order Dasyuromorphia; family Myrmecobiidae; genus Myrmecobius; species Myrmecobius fasciatus. The sequence goes on along the minus strand of JAJPUD010000232.1, from coordinate 393,330 downwards.
ATTTGAAAAATAGGGAAATATATCTATTATTATTTGTTCCAATATATGGTTCTCCATTCTTCTACTTCCTTCCAGGAATATACCTATCTTTTCACTTTTTTGAGATAGCCTACAGATGATTTAAAAAAAACTGATGCCAGAAGGTCATCAACAACAACAACAACAAAAAAAAAAAAAACAACAACAAAAAAAAATGAAAAATATGAAAAGAATATTATTGTCCAGTAAAAAAAAATATGATATTCTGAATAGAAAGGATAGAAAGATTTACATGAACTGATACAAACTGAAATAAGCAGAACCGAATGACTGCAACAATGTAAATGGAAAGAACAACCACCAGAAAACAATCAAAATTATGTTGCAAAAATATAATGAACAAACATCTTCAAAATAAACCAATAAAAAGCTTTTTCCCTTTTTTTTCCAGAATTAAGGGGAGGGGGAAGAAGAAGGTTCATGGTTATGGAATATTATATATAATTCTTTTTTTCTATATTAATTTTATTAACTTTCCCCCTCTTCCTCTTTAAAAAAAAGTTATTGTTAAGGGGAATGGCTCTTTGGAAGGAAGGAGACAAAGGGATAAAGAAGAAATCAAGATGATATAGAAACAAAAAATATCAATAAAAATTTTAACTGATTATACTTTCTTGGGCTATGGTCTAAGAGGAAAAGGTTGTATTTGCTTTCTCTGTTTTTTTTTTCCTTTTTGAGAAGGAAGGAGATACAACAGAAATGGTGCAATAGAAAAAAAAAATGTTGGATTTAAAGTAAAGGGAATTTAGTTAAAATCTCAGCTCTGCCACATACTATCTGTGTACTAAGCCAAGTCATTTGACTTGGGTTTCAGTGGTCTCACCTGTAAAATGAGTGAGGGGGTATTATATTATATGATCTCTAGGATGTCTTCTAACTCTAAATCTGTGGTCTTCAGCTCCTGCCCTAAAGAGACAGAAGGTTGTTCATTTAAACATTTTAATAAATGTCATCTCATTGAGTACTCCTTCCACTGGGAAAAAATTTAGAAATCAATAGTCATATTTTCATCCTGCCCAAACAGGACATTTGTCATATTTTTCTGCAAATTGTCTATAGAAAATCCAATCCCACAATGGAGGATTATACAATACCTATGCTTGTTCATCTGTCATCTCTCACTCTCACTGTAGGGCTAGCCATATATAAAATCCAGGATTTAATGCTGAAAGAGATTTCATAATACCTGTACTTCATTATCCCCTCCCCTTCTTTAATTATATAGAAAATAAGGTATTAAAACTTGCTCAAAATGTTTTTGGCAGCCCTTTTTGTAGTGGCTAGAAACTGGAAACTGAATGGATGTCCATCAATTGGAGAGTGGCTGAATAAATTATGGTATATGAATGTTATGGAATATTATTGTTCTGTGAGAAACGACCAGCAGGACGATTTCAGAGAGGCCTGGAGAGACTTGCATGAACTGATGCTGAGTGAAACGAGCAGAACCAGGAAATCATTATACACGGCAACAACAATATTACATGATGATCAATTCTGATGGACATGGCTCTCTGCAACAAAGAATTGTCTCAAACCAGTTCTACTTGTCCAGTGAAAAAAGCCATATACATCCAGAGAGAGGGATATGAAATATGGACCACAACATAACATTTTCATGATCTCTATTGATGTTTGCTTGCATTGTGTTTCCTTTCTCTGATTTTCTTTTTTTTTCTTGTAGATAGGATTTTTCTTGCACAACTTGTCAAGTATTTTAACATTATTAACATGTAGTGGACTTCCTGCCATCTAGGGGAAGGGAGGGAACTGGGGGTAAAGTTTGTAATGGAAAGCTTTGTAAAGATCAATGCTGGGGAACTACCCATACATATGTTATACAAATAAAAAGCTTTAATAAAAAAAAGAAATTAAAAAAAACTTGCTCAAGATTACACTAGTAATAAATGTCTGAAGTAGGATTTGAACTCATTCCTCTTAAGCTAGAACAGCTTTCACTTTGCCAAATAGCCTCTAGTCATGTGTGCCCTTGACATTACTTTTCTTGTACCTTCTTTGACCCATGACATCATAGGTAAGATGCTTCCACTTATTAAATTATCATCATGTGTCCTTCCATTGCCCTTTGAGTCACCTGAGCTAGTCATTCTTACATCCATTTCCCAAAATAAGTAGGAGAGGAAGGGGGAAAGAAGAAATACATAAATATTCCAAGAGAGTGTGACATTATTTTTACAACACTATTTGATACTATGGCTATTTTTTTTAATTGTAGTCTGGTGTTGATGCAGAAATTTATCTAATGATTTTGTTTTAACATTTATTGCTATTATACTCATTTGAGAAGGCTAGGAATTAAAACTTTCTAGGATAAAGTTAATTGCTGGGAGGGGAAAATGTGCTGGTGGCCAACAATTTAATTTAAAATATTACTGCTCCATGATAAGATGCACATCATTAAAAATGCAGTGCATTTGGGACTGCTATTAATTTTCATGATGGCAGTGCTTCATAGAGGGATTTTTCTCAAGGAGTTTAAGAAATAGATTTGATTCATTCTACATGAAATAACCTTTGCCTGCTAAAAGAGGAGACAATGGATTATACCCATTTTATAAATGGGAAAACTGAAACAAATGAGACAACAGCAAAAACCATAATGGATATAATAATAACACAAAGTTATATGGAGTTTAGAGGAGCTTTCTTGCACAACTCTGGGAGGCAGGCAACCTAAGTTATTATTGTTCTCATTTTTAAAATGATGAAGTGGATGCTGAGAGATTAGGGAATTTGAAAGGCAGAAAATTATAATAGAAAAAATATTAGCTCTGAAGTTGGAGGATCCAGTGATGGAGGGGTTCTCAATAGAACCCATGATTTAACTGAGGTCCAGGGAGTTTGTGACCTTTTCACGTTCACACAAGTAGTAAGTAACAGAGACAAGATTTGAAGTCACTAGTTAACTACAAATTTCATTCTTTCTACTGCACCCTACTGTTTACCAACCCAACTTCTGATTCACACTGCCTCTATGCTCTGAATAAACCACTTTTTCTTCCTAGTTCTCAATTTTCTCATCCTCGTGAGTGGGCTAAGTGGCACAATGGATAGAGTTAAGAAGACCCAAGTTCAAATCCAGCCTCAGACATTTACCAGCTATGAGATTCTGAGAAAGTCACTTAACCACTGTCTGCCTCACTTTTCTCAAAATGGAAGAAAAAATACCCACTTCGTAGGATTGTTGTGAGAAATAAATGATAAAATGTATAAGGTTCTTAACACATGGCCTGATTCTTTGTAGGTACTTAATGAATGCTTGCAGCTAAGATGTCTTGGAGTCAGGAAGATCTGAGCTCAAATCCTGCCTCAGACATTTACTGGGAAAGCCACTTAGCCCTATTTGCCTCAGTTTACTCATCTGTAAAATGAGTTAGAGAAGGAAACAGCAAACCATTCAGTGTCTTTGTGAAGAAAACCTCAACTGAATCCGGCCCAACTGAAAATGACTAAACAAAACAAATAATAAATGCTTATTCCTTTTCTTTTCTGACCATACATATAAAATGAGGAGAAAGAAGTTTGATTTGATAGTTGGTTACCAGTTATTAAGTACCTGCTGTGTGACAGGCACTGTGCTGTGTCCTTTAAGGAGCTCACTGTAATGGGAAAAATAACAAGCAAACAAATACATATAGACAAATTAAATACAGGAAAAGAGAGACTCTAGAATTCAGAAGGATTGGAAAAGACTAAGGAGCAGCTAGGTGACTCAGTATTGGACCTGAAGTCAGGAAGATTCAGCTTCATGAGCTCACATCTGGCTTAGATACTTGCTAATCCTGAGCAAGTCACTTAAACCTGTTTGCCTCAGTTTCCTTATTTGTAAAATGAGCTGCGGGAAGAAATAGCAAAACAATATCTTTGCCAAGAAAAACCCAAATGAGATCATGAAGGATTGGGCACAATTAAGGGAGAAAAAGATGGCTGGACAAGGCTAGAGGAGAACAGATTTTAGTTGGGCCTTGAAGGAAGTAGATTATTCTAAACATGGGGAATTAGAGAAAATGATGGGAACCAAGAGATGAAGGGATCTTGGTCATAGAACAATCAGGAGGCAAACATCACTGGATTGAAGAGTATGTCTTAGGAAGTAAGAATGACAAGACATTCCCCAATTGATGAATGGTCAAAGGATGTGAACAGATAATTTTCAGATGAAGAAATTAAAACCATTTCTAGTCATATAAAAATGCTCTAAATCATTATTAATGAGAGAAGTGCAAATTAAGGCAACTCTGAGATACTAACTCATGCCTCTCAGACTGGCTAAAATGACAAGAAAAGAAAATGATAAATGTTAGAGGGATGTGGGAAAACTGGAACACTAATGTATTGTTGGTGGAGTTGTGAACTAATCCAACTATTCTGGAAAGTAATTTGGAACTATGCCCAAAGGGCTATAAAACTGCATGCCCTTTTATCCAGCAGTTTCTCTACTGGGTCTGTATCTCAAAGAGATTAAAAAAAAAAAAGGTAAAAGGCCCCATATGTGCAAAAATGTTTGTAGCAGCCCTTTTTGTAGTGTCAAGGAATTGGAAAGTGAGTAGATACCCTTCAGTTGGGGAACAGCTGAATAAATTATGGTATATGAAGGTGATGGAATATTATTGCTCTATAAGAAGCAATCAGCTGGATGATTTCAGAAAGGTTGGAAAGACTTACATGAACTCATGCTGAGTGAAGTGAGTAGAACCAAGAGATAGCAAAAAGATTATGTGATGATCAAGTTTTGAAAGACTTAGCTCTTTTCAATAATGAGGTGATTCAGACCAATATCAATGCATCTGCATCCAGAGAGAGAACTCTGGAGACTGAATAAGGATCAAAGCATAATATTTTCACCTTTTTTGTTGGTGATGTTTGTTTGCTTTTTTTCCTCATTTTTTTTTCTTTCACCTTTTGATCTGATTTTTCTTGTGCAGTATGATGAATATGGAAATATATTTAAAAGAATTGCACACATTTAACCTATATTGAACTTCTTGCTCTATGGGAAAGGGTGGGAAGAAGGAAGGGAGAAAAAGTTTGAATACAAGGTTTTGCAAAGGTGAATGTTGAGAACTATCTTTACATGTATTTGGTAAAAATAGCTATTAAAAATGAAAGTAAATAAATAAATAAAAGGAAATAGGTATGAGAAGATTGGAAATGAAGAAGGTAACAGGTTATGAAGGGCTCTGAAAGACAAATAGAGAATTTTGTATTTTATCTGGGAGGTGATAGGGAACACTGGAGTTTGTGTAAGGGGTAGACATGGCTGAGCCTACACTGAATGGAGGATGGATTGGAGTGAGGAGAAACTTGAGGCAGGCAGATTCAAGATATATAACACCTACTCTGTCAGGCACTATGCCAAGCACTTTACAAATCACTTCTTTTATCCTTACTGCAACATTTGCAGGTAAGAGCTATTATTTTCCCATTTTACAATTTAGGAAAACTGAGGCATTACAATGGCTAGAAACTGGATGCCCATCAGTTGGAGAATGACTGAATAAATTATGGTATATTAATGTCATGGAATATTATTGTTCTTTAAGAAATGACCAACAGGATGATTTCAGAGGGGCCTGGAGAGACTTGCATGAACTGATGCTGAGTGAAACGAGCAGAACCAGGAGATCATTATACACGGCAAAAAGAAGACTATATGATAATCAGTTCTTATGGACGTGACTCTCTTCAATGAGATGATTCAAACCAGTTTCAGTTGTTTAGTGTTGAAGAAAGCCAAATATACCCAGGGAAAGGCCTGTGGGAACTGAGTGTGGATCACAACATAGCATTTTCACTCTTTCTGTTGATGTTTGCTTACATTATATTTCCCTTCTCAGATTTTTTTTTCTTTCTAGATATGATTTTTCTTGTGCAGCAAGATAACTGTATAAATTTTTGTATATATATATATATGCATATATATATTGGATTTATCATATATTTTAACATAACTAACATGTATTGGACTACCTAGTCTAGAGGAGGGAGCGGGGGGAAGGAGGGAAAAATTTGGAACAGAAAGTTTTGCAAGAGTCAATGTTGAAAATTACCCATGGGTAATACGTTTTGCAAATAAAAAGCTTTAATAAAAAAAAGAAAAAAGAAAAACAAAGAAAACTGAGGCCAAAAGAAGTTAAATGGCCCACCCAAGATCATAGATAGAGGGTTTCTGAGACTGGATTTGAATTCAGATCTTGCCATATCTAGAATCAGCACCCTATTCACTGAGCCTCTTTTAGCTCTTGCGACATAATCCTTTCCTTTGCACAGGGCCAAGAAATTAACTTCTGGCAGAGCTTGATGAGTCTTGAGTCCAGTGCTCTCTTCTCCACTTCATATGGCTTCTCTCTATTACATATGAAATGTATTCTTAGCTTAGTGGCAAGGCTTGCCAACATAGATGGGACAATCATTGAGAGCATTCCGTTGTTATCCTAACCAGGTGGTTACGTACCAAAATAGTTTCCAAAATATTCATTCCATCTGCTTCTGTCATAATTGCTCTACCCTTTCTTGTTTTCATGATACATAGTACAGACTATTATTTAATGTTGAATTTTCCTTTCGGGAGAAGCTTTGTCTCAGCTCGATTGGAGAACCATTTAAATCCTACCTAACATTTCAATTAAATGCATTATGCTACTGTATCCATGAGCAAGAACTGCCAGAAAGAACTGGGTTTCCATAGTAAATTGATTACTTACAAGGAAATGGTAGCACAAAAGTATATTCTCATTCCTGTAGTTGTTGCCAGCAGAAAAGTAAATGGTTCATTACAATATTTCAGCAAATTATAATTTGGAAATTGACACCCAATTTGTTGAAAAGAAAACAGCTTTTCTTTTTTTCTGTAAACAAAAGAGACAGTGTTAAAATATACTCCTTGAGTACAGTATCATGAGTTTGTGGATTCAGACTTTTCTATGACTAAATCATGTCTGCTGATACAATAAGTATAGGCAATGAAAGCTTATAATCTGGTTACACTATATAACACAGGCATGAATCCTCCCTCTCGCAAAGGTGTTTTAAAGGGGCTTTCTAAGCCTCATTAACTTGAACTCCATTCATTTTAAAGTCCAGTAAAGTCTTCTTCTGAAGCATCATGCTCATATGGAGGTGACCCTGGGCTTTTGAAAGATGCAACTGCTGAGTACAAGGTCCAGCAACCTAGAAAGTTTGGAAAGAGACTTTGGGAAGACAAAGTGGTGTGGCAGCAAGAGCGCTGTTTCTAGAGATGTTTGGTATCTACATGACCTTAGGATAATAATAGTAATAACTAGCATTTATACAGTGATTTAAAGCTTGAGAAATGTTTTGCATGTTTTAATTTCATTTTATTTTTACAAGAAGGATATTATTATCCCAATTTTATAGGTGAAGAAACTAAGGCAGGAAGAAATTAATTGACTTGCTCAGTGTCTGGGGACAGATTTGAACTCAGGTGTTCTTGACTCCAGGACCAGGGACCACTATGCTACCTAGCTACCACCAAAACAAATAAGTTGATCTTACCTATAGTTAAGCCAATTAAAGAAATTGATACAGAAGTTTAAATAATCAGGTTATTCATTCATATATTAAATTTGTTAACCAAAGGCAGGAAGACCTGAATTCAAGTCTTGCTTCAGACAGACAGGGTTGTGCAACCCTGTGCAAATTACTTAAATTTGTCTTCCTTGGGCCTCAGCTGATAATAATGGCACCTACATTCCAGAATTATTATGGAGATCAAAAGAATTAATATTTGTAAAATACTTAGCAAAATGCTTAGTTCATAGTAGGTACTAACTAGAGACTTGTTTCCTTACTCTCCTTTTTTTTCCCCTTCCTCCTCCCTTCCTCCTTTGCTCTCTTCCTTTCTTCCTTCTTTTTTCCTTCCTTCCTTTGTTCCTTCTTTGCTTCTCTCTTCCTCCTTCTCTCCCTCCCTCCATCCTTCCTTGCTTCCTTCCTTCTTTTCTCCCTCTATCCTTCCTTTCCTTCCCTTCTTCATTTCCTCCTTCCTTTCTCCTTCCTTTTTTCCTTCCTTCCTTCCTTTTCTCCTACCCCCCTCCTTTCTTCCTGCCTTCCTTTTCTTCTTCCTTAAGGGGCAGCTAGGTAGCCCAATGGATAGAGTGCTGAGTCTGAAATCAAGTTCAAATCTGGCCTCAGACACACTTACTAGTTAGGTGACCTTGGTCAAATCACTTAAACTGTGCTTCTGTTTCTTCAACTGTAAAATGGGGATAATAATGATTAGCAGGGTGCTAGTAACATCTCTGTAAAGAGAAGGGTTGTTGTGAGGGTTACATGAGATAATATTTGTAAAGACTTAGCACATAGTAGGTGCTTTACAAATATTTTCTTCTTTCTGAAGTGGTGAGATAATATATTAGGAGATCACTTTTTTTTAATCAGAGAACCCATTGCCCTCCCATTGAGCTTACTGCCCCCAAATTAACTTTCCAAGAAAGAAATTACAGGAAATCAATATTATTTGATAGTATGAAGCCAGACAACATGATTTACCCTCCCTCACTTTCATAATTGATTTTCTAGCTTCATATGTCCTACTAAAAACAAAGGGCTTTTGCATTTAAGACAGTTTGGGTGAGCAGAATGAATAATCAAAATTTAGAATAAAACACTTAGTGTAGAGGATCTCCTATACTCTGATTTGGGGGTGGAGGAAGATTTGCTCAGTGAATCAATTGTGGAAAACAAGATTTCAAAGGAAATGTTTTCAAGTACTTGGAAGACATTAGCAGAACAAAACAATTATTCTGTTAAATGAAAAATTATTCACATCAAGTTATTGAAGGAAGTACCAAGACAACATCATGGCAGATATCAATAGCAATTAGTTCATATCATCATATGTACTTGAAATCAACTGATCTGTATTTCTTTAGCAAGATTTCATTATTCATATTTTTTGCTAATTCCCTCTGGCCTTCCTTCCCAACAGCTATTCCAATAGTTTGGTTTTGCCATATACTTGCAAATAGATCCAAAAAGTGATTAAGAATAAAGTTTTAGAACATGGCAGAATAAAAACAGGGTTTCACCTGAGCTCTCCCAAATTCCCTTCCAGACAATATTAAAAATAATGCCTCAAAACTAATTCTGGGTGGCAGAACCTATAAAAGAGCAGGGTGAAACAATTTTCTACTCCAAGACAACTTAAAAGGTCAACAGGAAATATCTATTTCACTGGGGTGAGAGTGTAACACAGTGCAGTGCAGGCTGTGCCACTGAAGGCCACACACTGGTAAGCCAGAGCAGGCCTTGAAGTTAACCAAATCAGCAGCTGTGGCTTTCAGAGCTCTCAGCCCACAGATGGTAAAAGGATCAGACCACTGATCAGAAGGAGGTTACAGAGTACCCTTTGCTGGCACTGGGAGCAGGATTTTGTTGCATTGCTCCCAAATAGTTTTGGGTCACAGTCCTAAGAAGAGAACTAATACTAGCAGGAGCAATGACCCAGGCCACAGTTCCACCAGAGCACAAGCCAGGAAAGCAGTGATCAAAGTGGCCAGAATTAGCCTTGCAAACAGCAGTACAAAATACCTGGTTTGGGACAATGCGCCCTTCAATCTGAGAGCAAAGCCCAACTATAATAACATAACTTTAAAGACAAGAAGTAGACTGGAAAAATGAGTAAATAGCAAAAAAAGAAACTGACCATAGAAAGTTACTATGGTGAAAGTGGAGATCAAAACACAGGCTCAGAAGACAATAATGCTAAAATAGCCACATGCAAAGCCTCAAAATGAAATTTAAGTTGGCCTCAGCCTCCCCACTCCTCCCCTACCCCCACCCCCTCATCAAATTAATTTCTAGAAGAGGTCAAAAGGAATTTGAAAAATCATATAAGAGAGGTAGAGAGAAAAATTTCAAGGAAATGAAAATGATGCAAGAAAATCATGAGAAAATAATCAAGAGCTTAGTAAAGGAGGTACAAAAAATACTGAAGAAATTAATACCTTAAAATATATAATGGATCAAATGGTTAAAAAAAATCAGAAGAAAACTCATTTAAAAGCATAATGCATCAAGTAGAAAATGAGGTACAAAACCACACTGAAAAAAATCCTTGAAAATTTGAATTGGGCAAATAGAAATCAAGAAACAATAAAATCAAAATATCATTAAAAAAATAGAAAAACGTATGAAACATCTCATTGGAAAAATAAGTGACCTGAAAAATACATCAAGAAGAGATAATTTTAGAATTATTGTACTATCTGAAAGCCATAATTTAAAAAGAGAATCCAGATATCATCTTTCAAGAAATAATCAAGGAAAATTGACCTGTCATCCTAGAACCAGAGGGTAAAATAGAAATCCACTGAATACCTCCTGAAAGAAACCCCAAAATGAAAACTCCCAGAAAAATTATTATAGCCAAATTCCAGGACTCCCAGGTAAGGGAAGAAAATATTGCAAACAGCCAGAAACAATTCAAATATTATTGAATCATAGTCAAGATAACATATGATTTAGCAGCTTCTACCTTAAAATATTGGTGGGCTTGGAGTATGATATTCAAAGGGCCAAGGAGTTAGAATTACAACCAAGAACAACCTATCCTGCAAAACTTAGAATAATCTTTCAAGAGAAAAATGGATATTTAATGAATAAAGGACTTTCAAGTATTCCTTTTGAAAAGACCAGAGGTGAATAGAAAATTTGACCTTTAAATATGACCCAAGAAAAGAATAAAAAGATAAACAGGAAAGAAAAATCATAAGGAATATAATAATATTAAATTGCTTACATTTTTACATGGGAAAATGATGCTTGTAATTCCTAAAAACTATCATTTTTATGTCAGGTAAAAGGAGTCTACATAGATAGAGTGCACGGGTGTGAATTAACTATGGTGGAATGATATACAAAAAAAATTCATGAGAAGGAGGGATGCATTGGAATAGGGGGAAAGAAAAGGTAGAATGAGGTGAATTCTTTCACATAAAAAAGGCACAGAAATGTTTTTATAGTAGAGGGGAAGATGATCAATACATGAATCTTACTCTCATTGGAATTGATTCAAAGAGAGAATAATATATACACACTCCATAGAGAATTAGGAGGAGAGATAAAAGAAGGGGAAAGGGAAAGACTGGTAGAAAAAAGGATGAATTGGAGAAGGTGGTAGTTTGAAGCAAAACACTTTTGAGGAGGGACAAAGTTAAAAGGGGGGGGAAAGGAAAAGCAAGAGGAAAAGTTGATTAGAGGGAAATACCAAGTAATCATCATTGTGAATGTGAATGGGATAGACTCACCCATAAAATGAAAGTGGGTAGCAAAATGATTAAAAAACAGAATTCCACAATATGTTGTTTACATGAAACACACTTGAAGTAGACATGCATAGAATAAAGGAAAGGGCTAAAACAGAAGTATTAACCAGGGAAACAAATTTTGCTAAAAAGGTATCATAGAAAATGAAATAATATCAATATTAAACCTATATGCACATCACATCCAAATTCTTAAAGAAAAAGTTAAATGAGTTAAAAGAAGAAATAGACAGTAAAAAATATAGTAGGAGGGACCTCAACTTTCCCACTCAGAAATAAATTTAATCCAAAAATAAAAAGAAGATAGAATATGAGATAAATTTAAAAAAATTAAAGGTTAAATATAAAAGACCTCTAGGGAAGGTTAATTAACAGTACACGTCACCTATGCAAAAATTGGCCATATATTAGCATAAAACTTCATAACCAAATGTAGAACAGAAATATTAAATGCATTCTTTTTCAGATAATAATGCAATTAAATTATCTTCAAAAAAGGGCCATGAAAAAGTAGATTAAAAAACTAATGGAAACTTAATAATCTAATTATAAAGAATGAAGGGGGCAAAGAACAAATCATAGAAACAATCAATAATTTCATTAAAGAGAATGACAATAATGAGACAATATAATCAAAATTCATAGAATGAATCCAAAGTATTGTTTAGGGGGAAATTTATATCTCTAAACACCTCAAATAATAAGAAGAACAAATCAATGAATTGAGCTTGCAATTAAAAAAAAACTAGAAAAAAATCAAATTAAAAATACCAAATTAAACAACAAATGGAAATATTGAAAATCAATGGAGAGATTAATAAAGCTGAAAGTAAGAAAACATTGGGTTAATAAATAAAACTAGAAGGTGATTTTTTTTGGGGGGGGAACAATAAAATAAACCACTGGTCAATTTGATTTAAAAAAAAGAAAAGAAAGAAGAAAATCAGACTATCAGTATCAAAAATGAAAAGGATGAATTCAAAACAATACAATACTGGCTGAGAAATAAAGTGGTGTTTCAGTGGAACAGATTAAGTACACAATACATAGTAATAAATGATCACCATTATCTAATGTTTGATAAAAGCAAAGATCAAAGCTTTGGGGGCACAAATTCAGTATTTGACAAAAACTGCTGAGAAAACTGGAAAGCAGTTTAGCAGAAACTAGTATAAATCACCATCTCATACTGTCTACCAAGATAAGTCAAAATAGGTTAGATCTAAGGCTAAGATTCATGGATAAGAAAAGATCTATGGATAACAAATGAACATATAGCCAAACAACAGATGGAGAGTATTATAGAATGTAAAATGAATGATTTTAATTATATTAGATTTAAAAGGGTCTGCCCAAACAAAACTAATGCAACCAAGGTTAGATGGAAAACAGAAAACTGGGGGGAAATTTTTTTACATCAGGACTCAAATATATAGATAACTGAGTTAAATTTCAAAGCCATCTCATGAAAAAATGCTATAAATCACTATTGATTAGAAAAATACAAATTAAAACAACTTTATCACCTCACACCTATCAGATTTGTTAATATGACATAAAAAAGGAAATGAAAAATATTTGAGGGGATGTGGGAAAATTGAGACACTAATGCATGATTGGTGGAGTCACGAACTGATTCAATCATTCTGGTGAGCATTATATATAGAACTATGCACAAAAGGCCATAAAACTGTGTATATTCTTTAATCCAGAAATGCACTACTCAGCCTATATCCCAAAGATATATTTTTAGAAAGGAAAAGAACCTATTTGTACAAAAATATTTATAACAGTTCTTTTTGTGATGGCAAATAATTAGAAATTGAAGGGATGTCAATGGAATGGCTGAACCAGGGAATGGTTCAACAAGTCATGGTATATGATTGTGATGGAATACTATTGTGCTATTAGAAATAATGGACAACATGCTTTCAGAAAACATAGAAAGGCATATGAAATGAAACAAAATGAAGTAAACAAAAGCAGAACATTGTACATAATATCAGCAATATTGTACAATGATCAATTGTGAATCCCTTAGAAATACAGAAAAAGAAACACCCCATTCTTGAAGAAAGTACACTCCACTGGATAGTTCTAAAATGTTTAAGGACATTCTAAAACAGGTTATTTTTTAATCAACTTAAATATTGCCTCTATAAATTGTGTTTATATATTCCAATGTGAGTTCACTCTTGGCCCTACAAAGTTCCAAATTCTTTGAATGCATTCCACAGATTCATTATTTGCCACATTTTAGTTTCAAACAGGAATATATAGAAAGCCCAGTATGTCTCCAAAGGTAAGGATAATAGAAAAGTCAAGTCTCATCATTCAAGAACAGATGATTTCTTTCTTCAATTTAGCAGGAAGAAAACTTTCTGAGGATAATTCTTTCCTTACTAGATCAATTTGATGTATTTTAACCTCTTCAAACTGTATCATAATCATGGAGGTTTTAGAAAAAGAAAGAAATAGGCTCTGGGCAACTTCTAAGTTTATGGCATTCGTGGCATAAATATGCTAATTAAAACAGCATGTTCCTCCTCTCAGTATAAGATAAATACTGGGAATTATATATAGAAGTAACAAACAATTAAACAAAATCTCTAAAAACAGCTAAGGTTATGAATTCATTTTTGTAATTGGCTTCAAGTCTCACACTGATAAAAGATATTTCCATCTGAAAATTCTTGTTAAATTTTCATACTTTAGTTGTCTGTTTAGAAGAGTTGTCTTCACCTATACTTGCCCAATATCATATTTCTTTCCTCCTAACTGGGGGAATTCCCCAGGAAAGAAAGAACCATCCAAAAAACTGTCTATTGTCATTTGAAAATTATTAAACTTGAACGGTACTTATTATTTCATTTATTTAAATGAATTACTAGTGTAAAAAATTAATCTTCACATCAGAAGCAATTCATATCAGATATTTTTTTACCCAACTGTTTTGTTCAATCATTACTTTCAATAAAATATTCTTTTTGTCCAAATAATTTCAAATGTAATTTATACATTGACAGTGACTTTTATCAAATTGGGCACATTCTAGAATTAGACTAAAAATGTAAAAATACTGGGTCAAACATCTCAGAAATAAATAACCATCTGGTTAGGGAAGTGAGGCTTGGGGGCAAAATATGTACTTAATTATAGGTAACTCATGTGAAAGTATTTTTTAATGCAAAGCATTTTGAAAAGCAAGACAGTTTTTTGTTTTGTTTTGGATTATTTTTAAAATAGTTTCTATGCTGCAGGGTATTGAAGCCCACATATAGGCAGAGACAACAACTATTACTGTTCAGGTAAAAAAAAAAGCCTCAACATTTTAAAACTGGATTTATTGTCCTATAATTTATATCTATGAAAGAAAAAAAATAACCAACTAAGGTATTTGTGGAGTATGTGGAAATGATTTAGATACTAATGAAAAATATTAGAAAAAACTGGATCTTGCTATTGGCTTAATGGTTTGCCTTCTCACGAATCCAGAATGAGAGCCTACAAGCTACTAAGGGATAGTATACCTGAAATATCTGTGCACTTACAGTCTTGGCTGACTGTCATTTTTTTTATTGCCTTGGCTCAGAATGGCAGTTGGACAGAAAGATACGTGTTATTTGGCTTTTTTTTTTTTCAGCTTTAAAAGGGATCAATGAAGATATTTAATTTCATCAACATAATATTTTAAGTCTTGGAGTAAAACAAAATACATTGTAATAATTGCCAACTTTTTTTTCCTTAAATGAGTCAACTTGGTTTGGGAGTTGTAGTGAGGAGAAGGAGGAGGAATAAAACTGACTAGGACAATGAAGATGAATCTAGGGGGTTCAGTGCTTATAATGAAAACTTGTGATCCACTTCAAATGACCCTAATAATCATCAATGTATATGTCCATCTACCTAGTTATAAAATGACAAGATAATAGAATTGGATGAGACCCAAAGAGTTGGATGTGCAGATAGGATAATATCAAGAAGGTCATCAGGAAGACCTAAGTCCAAACTGTGACTCTGAACTTGCTATGTGACCTTCTACACATCATTTAACTTTTTCTGAGCTTTACAGATTATTTCCTAATCTGTAAAAAGAAATAATAGTAGCACCTAACAGAGAGAATTGCTATAAGGACCAAATGAGATTATGTATGCAAATTTTTTTTCAAATCTTAAAGTACCATATAAATATTTAATATTGTTATTATTAAGTCATTTAGTTCAACCCACACCTGAAGTATGAATCCCCTTTACATATGTTTAAAAAGTACATCCCCTCTGCTAGAAGCTTTACGATGACTCACTACCTCCTAAAGCACACATTCAGACATCTCTAGTTCTTGTTTATCCCAAACATGGTACTATGTACCATGGTTTTTAAAACACATGAAATAGGCAATTATTATCAACTTGATGTGGTTTGATGGGCTTTAGGGAAGATTTCCTTACCCCCAAATATTACCTGAAATGCCTATTCATTCAAATAAAATGTGATATTGTCCTAGAAGGAGGTGGGAGGATTCATTAAACCATAATTTATTCAGAGATTAAATTAATTTTCTAAATAAAGTTAGCTTCATAGTAAAGAAAAGAGCCTTAAAGAAATGGAAGGTTGGTTTTGATGAGGTTGAAGGAGACATCTAGTTTAGGAGACCTTGGATTAGGGAGGGAATGGTTGCAGGCAAGAACACAATAATTATAAGTACTAACAGTGAGGGCACCTAGTTGGTGTAGTGGATAAAGTACCAACCCTGAAGTCAGGAGGACATGAGTTCAAATAAATCTGGCCTCAGACACTTAACACTCCCTGGCTGTGTTACCCTGGGCAAGTCACTTAACCCCAATTGCCTCAGCAAAAAATAAGAAGAAGAAGAACTAATATTTATGTAGTGCTGGGAATATTGAGCACTTTATAAATATTATCTCATTTGATCCTTATATCAACCCTGCAAGGTAAGTCTATTATTATTCCCATTTTAGAGATGAAATAACTGAGACAAACAGAGCCTAAATGGCTTTCCCAGTGTCCCACAGCCAGTATGCATCAGAAGGCAGATTGAACTCAGGTCTTCCTGACTCAATGCTTGGGGCTCTATCTACTACTATTCCAGTAGCTGCTCCAATACAATGGAGTACTCTAAGCAACAGAAAAGCATCTTGAAGGCACTAAGTGCCTGTCTGGGACCTAGCAGTGCCTAAGAAAATAACAAAAATATTTAGTAAAATGAATTTCATTTGCCAATTCTGTGAAAACTGTCAAAGACACTATGTTGACAAGTCATGTTTCAAATGTGTCTGACTCTTCATGACTCCATTTTGGCAAAAATACTGCAGGGGTTTGCATTTCCTTCTCCAGCTTATTTTATAGATAAGGAAACTGAGGCAAATAGGGCTAAAGTGGTTTGTACAGGATCAGACAGTAAGTGTTTAAGACCAGATCTGAACTCATCAAGATGATTTTTCCTGACTCCAGACCTAGGCTCTATTCACTGTGCCAGCTAGCTAACTATAAGATATTCTATTATGTACTTTACCAGGTATGATTCCTAATCACACTAAGTATATACTTTTATCCAGAAAACTGACCTACTTACTGTGCATCTTGCACAAGACCTTCCATCTCTTTACTTAGGACATTTTCAGTGGAATTCCCAAGCCTGGAATTATCATCCTTTTCCTTCCATCTCTTGCGTCTATGACTTCCTTCAAATTCCAGATAAAATCTCACATTTGAATTTTGCTAATTCCCATTACTACTAGTCCCTTCCCTCTGTTGATTAGCCACGATTTGTTTTGTATATATCTTGTGTTTGGATGTAATTATTTGCATGTTATCTTTCCATTAGATTGTGAACTCCTTAAGAGTAGAGATTTTTTTTTCTTTTCTTTCTTTCTCCAGTACTTTGGACAGTGTGTAACACCCAAGAGGAACTTAATAAAGGCTTGTTGACTAATTGACTCATTTTCTATCATCTCTTGAATTTAATTCAGCAAGCATTCTTTAAGCATCTATCATGTGAAAGTCACTGTGCTAAGCTTAGAAATCTTTTTGTAAACAAAACAAAACAAAAAACAAGGGACAGCTAGGTGGTGCAGTGGATAGAGCCCCAGCCCTGAAGTCAGGAGGACCTGAGTTCAAATTTGACCTCAGACACTTAACACTTTCTAGCTGTGTGACCCTGGGTAAATAATCCCAATTGCCTCAGCAAAAAAAAAAAAAAAAAGTGTGTAGGGGGTTCTGTCTTTTAAAGAATATCCCACCCTACTTTGTGTCATCCTTATTTGTTCATCTATAATATTTCTTCTACTAGATTGTAAGCTCTTATAGAAGTGGGATCTGAATAGATAGTTTTGCATCCTTAATATATGGTCAACTATTTGTACTCAGTAGGCATTTAATGTTTTCTGAATTGAAGTGAGTAGCATAATCAATAGGTAATATTTCAGAACAGACAAATAGCCCAATGAGAAAACATTGAGGAGTGGAAGAAGTTGAGTTAAGAGATGTGAGTCACTTTTGTCCCTGTATCTCTAGTACCTATGACAACACTTGGCACAAAACTAGGTACTGAAATATTTCTTTATTGATGCAATCTTCCAGTAACATCCTTCTAGGTCATTTGCTGTCTCTGATGGATCTGGAAAAGCAAACAATAACAATCTTCCTTTCCTATGAGATTCATGGTTCACTTTCCCCTCTTATCAATCAGAGTGGCAAGAAGAAGCTGGAGAAGAGAGAGTTAAATTATCCAAAGCCTGATTTCCCAGACTGAAGTAGGCTGCAGGAGCAATTTCTGCATGATGTCTGGGAGCAAAAGCCATTTGTTGCTCTGACAGTGACAGTTTAAGCCCGTTGAAATGGCCAGATAAAAGTGAATCCTGTTCCAGCAATTTGAATGAGATGCCAATCCTGTTTTTCAGAGTTAAGTTAGGCTCCATACATATATATTTTTTAAAGATACATAAAAGAGCTCTTTAACCTGTCACTAAAGCAAATCTTAATAGATTTAAACTTAGGTATTCATTTATTCCTCCTTTCACCTCCTCTTAAACATATTCTATTGAAATGGAGATTTTGACTTTTAGAAGAATAGAGAGTATAAAAAAGCCTTTATAAAAAAAATTAGCAGATTAATAAAATGGTATCTCTCTATTTTCATCAGGAGAATGCATTTTTAAATGTTTCAAGCCAAATTGTAGTGCACTTGTTTTCATCGGTAATGCAGCTTATCTCTTGGGGGTTGTTCCTTTAAAAAATGCCTTAATTATTTTATTCTCTATTAATCACTAATTAATTACAGTCATAATTGTATGATTCTTGGACTAATGAGAAACTTTGAAGCTTTCCTTTGTCTTGGGCTGAAACAGAGTTGGCACTGAGGCTCTGTTCCTTTAAATAGGTCTATTTCTTGACTCCATTTTCCAGCTCTACCAGCTACTTTTTTATCTATAAAATAAGGAAAACACATAATTAGCTGTGTAAATTCGGAACACTTTGTTTAACTGATGTATCACAAATCCTTCTGACACTGTGAGAGAAATATGTTTGCTTTCTTGCTACTCTTTGACTAGAAAATCCTAGGAAGCAAATTATTTCTTTAGTCTTCTGAATTAAGATTTTTCTGACCACAGCCAAGTGTAGAGTTCTGGGTCTTCCTTTGGAGATGTTCCCAGTGCCCCCTTTCCAAAAGAGGAAACATAGTACCCTTCATCATAACCCACAATTTTGCAGGTTTCATCCATACATGAAATTTGGTCAATTGATTTGTTTAAAGGAAATTCAAGGGTGGTCAGCTTCATGACCCAAACCCCTCTAATACCATCTTGCTAAATAAATTTTAATATAAATCCATTTTTTTTCAATCTCATGTGAAAATTGTAACACTAAAAGAAAATAAGACATTTTTCTCCGTCTTTTCTTTCACCTAGCATTCCTATTCTAGGAAAGCAATGTGCCTTCCCAGGAAGGAATTATACACTGTAAATTACAAAAAATGTTCATGCTCTTTGACTCTGCAATTTGATTTGTAGATTTATACTTTATGGAAGTTACTAACAAGGAAAAGACTCATTTGAACAAAAATATTCATAGTAATACTACATATAATAGCTCCCAAAGGAGAAACTACATACTCAGTGACTGGGATATCATTGGGTAAGTGAACTGTCAAATATAAATGTGATTAACTATTATTATATACTCTAAAAAATGCAAATATGAAGAATACAGAGAAATATAAGAAGGTTTAGAAATATAGGAAGTGGAAATTAGACAAACTGAAAAGAGCACTGACTCTTCCTTTGTTTCTTTCCTTTGGAGTCAGAGGATCTGGGTACAAATCATATTTCTGTAACATACAATTCAAGTAAAGTGACTTCACTCAGCCTCCTTGGGATTCAGTTTCCTCCTTTGTAAAATGAGGTTACTGGAATTAGACAAACTGAAAAGAGCACTGACTTCCATTGTTTCTTTCCTTTGAAGTCAGAGGATCTGGGTACAAATCATATCTCTGTAGCATACTATTCAAGTAACCTTGATTAAGTGACTTCACAGCCTCCTTGGGATTCAGTTTCCTTCTTTGTAAAATGAGGTTACTGGAATAAATAGCTTCTGAAGCCCTTTTCAGCTCAAGATATACATATATAAATAGATGGATACATACGTACATGCATGCATAGGCAGGCATTTATCAAGCACTTATGTGCCAACTATGGCTAAATACTAGATGCAAATGCCAGAAAGCAATATGGTCCCTAAAGGAAGTGTGAGTTTGAAAAGAATATCTATATTGGAGTAAGGCTGCTGGTAAGAAGGTGGAGCAATATGGAGAGTGAGTTGATATGGGCCTGAGAGCATGAGGGCCCATTGCTTACTTAGAGTAGAATGCTAGGTGCAAGAAAAGACAGAGAAAAACCTCTCGTTTTCTTTTAGTATTACAATTTTCACATGAGGCTGAAAAAAATGGGTTTATGTTAAAATTTATTTGGCAAGATGATATTAGGAGAGTTTGAGTCATGAAGGTGACTACTATTGCCCTTGAATTTCCTTTAAACAAATCAATTGACCAAAGTTCATGTATGGATGAAACCTGCAAAATTGTGGGTTGTGATGAAGGGCATCATGTTGCCTTTTGGGAATGGGCTCTCATGAAATGGAAATCCCAGCCAGGAAATCAGGCCCTAGAGTTGAAGCATTTTAAGCTGGGCAGATGTGTGATTCTAAGTAATTGTGGAGGGAGTGGGTTAGAAAGGGGTATCAGAATCAAAAGAGCAATACAAATCTTGACTTGCAGCATGTATATGATGATGACATTAGCCAGCAACAAAACATTCAGGAAATACAATTGACGGGCTTGGTACTACTCTGTTAAATTGATTCTTGTCCATATTTGGAGATGTTATGTAATGGTAGAAATTAAAATAAGAGTTATCAATAAAAATTATTTTTTTAAAAAAGGAAAATCTGAGGTGCCTTCTCAATGAAACAAGTCCAGTAAGAAACCCTGATTTACTGTCACCCTCTGCTTCCCAAACTAAATGCAATCTAGTTTTGCTTTGAACAAAACAGGTGCACCAGCTTTTCTGTTGTACATCTGTTGTGAAACATAATTGTAGCATCTGATGTCGATTTAATCTGATTGGTTTCCATTGTGAAATTGGCTGTACTCATCAGAGATTTGGTCCCTAATTATTTTACTAGTCAGTCAACCCTGCTCCATTTCAGTGACAAAAGTTTGCTTTATTTTCTCCCTTCCTTAGTCTTGCTTTTTATCAGATGACATAACACTTCTCTGTAATTTCTTTCTATTTTGTGATAAAAAGAGGACTAATTTTTTTCTCAATTTAGTTGAAACTCAGAAGGTATAATTGGGGTTAATCTGTCAGTCTCTTTTAAGTGTATCTCAAATGGAACCAGTTTCCTAAACCAAAAATAATATGAAGAAATTATAATTAGAAATAAAATTATAGTTAGTTTCAGTGACCCTTTTTTTTTTTTTTAAACAATGACATTGCTAGAGAAAAGTCATTTGAATGACTGGTATGTAATTTGGTAATTGTAACATACTTGTACTACTATGCCAGGTCCTGCCCCTATGAATAAGAGAAAAATTTCATTGAAAGGCACTTCCTGAGTATAAATGAACCATTTCCAGTAGAAATGAAAAGGTATGCCATGGGGTTGAGAATCTTGGAGCCATAACTTCATTTTAGCAATGGGATCCCCAAAACATTAGAAGACTAGAGATATGTAAATCTAACAGTTTAGACAGGAAAATATGGATCCCTCCATGACCAGAAAAAAACCTCAAGGATTTCAAATTAAATACAGTAGAGAAAAAACAATCAGATAGTGGGGTTGGGTAGGAGTGAATCACATAGAAACTCTGGGAGGAGATAGAATGTTGGGAGCAACATGGAGACATCAAGGATCAAGCAGTGGGGTCAGAAAGGTTTAGCCTCATGCTCACAGACCTCAAGACCAATGCTAATCTAGGGTAGTAGATAGAATAGGAAATCTTATCACACAGAGCAGAATCAGCTGAAAAAATATAGCTGTGGAGTTTGTTTGGGTCAGGCTAAGCAGAGAGAAAAAATGAACAAGATAGGGTCATAGTAATAGTAGTAATATCACCTAAGGATGAGGAAAGCAGAATCATAAAATCATAGGCTCTCCTTGATTTGGAGGAGACTTCTAAGGCCATCTAGTAATTAGTTCAGCTAGTATAAAAACGCCCCTTTGACAATAAAGCTGACAAATCAACATCCAGCCTTTGAACAAACATCTCAAGTGAGGGAGAATGCACTATTTCCAATGATAACCCATTATACTTTCAAACAATTCTAATTGGCAGAAAGTAATTTTATTGTTTCTGACCTAAATTTGTCTCTTTGCAACCTCCACACATTGCTTCTAATTCTGTGCCTTGTTGCTTGAGAGGATGAAGATAGCTACTGAGTCCCCATTAAGTCTTCTTTATTCCAGACTTACATTCTTATTCCCTTCAGTCTCCTCTCGGTATGAACTCAAAACCCTTCACCCATGATTACACTATTTCAGATTCTCAATATCCTTCACAACAGGCCAGAATGCAGGAAGCTCAGGGGCAGAGAACTTGTAAGACCAGATGGGAAAGTCTTACCAAGAGAAACAGGAAGCAGTAACAGGGCTTCTCTAAACTAATTGCTAATGAATTTAAGGGTGAAATAAACTGCCAAATATGGATAGAATGCTGGAAGCCCAAAACAAAGAACCTATTTGACAGTCCTAGAAGGGAAGTGCTTACTCTTACATCCTGTTTGTCCACAAGTGAACCCAAAGATTGGGGAGACACCAAGTTTACTTCCCAGACTGAATAAACCAGTGGAAGAACCATAAATGATCTAATGTGAAGATGTGGTAAAAAAAAAAAGGCTTAATCAAAAAGAATGAATATTGAGATAGAAATGTTCTCTGCAGCTGGCATATAGAATCAGGATTGATTCTGAGAACTTTAATAAGCTTATAATCTTCTGGTTTTGTTCATACATCTTCCTTGATAGATGTTCTTATAATTTGAAAAATCTATTTAAAAAAAAAAAAAAAGGAAGAAAATGAAACCAAAAGAATTGCTTGCTATAGACAAAAGCAGAGTAGAAGAAAAAAGGGAAAATATTGTCATCTGTAGTCAGATGGGAACCCATTCAGTCAGTCAATAAATGTGTTAAGTGCCTGATACATGTGAGGAACTCTCCTAGCTGCTAAAGGTGACATGTAGGCCCTACCTTCAAAAATCATGAAATATTATGGAAAAAGGAGAGAGGAAAGGCACAAAGAACCCAAATACAAAGGAAAATGAGATAAAGAAAGGTCCAGGCAAAAAGGTTTTAAGAATTTTTAGAGGGAGCTATTACTCTCATCAAAGGAAAGGGATCAGAGTGGGTGAGAAGAAATTGGTTAGGGAAAGTTCTATGTGAATGGGACTGATTGGATGAAGCTTTCTCAGCTAAGTCACATGATCATTAAGTCACAAGATCAGGTCTTGAATTCTGGGTTGCAGGGAGTCATGTGGTCTCTAAAGATCAGGCCCACAGGAAGTGATGTGACTCACAGGAAGTGATGTAACTCACAGGAAGCAGACAACATTGGTCAAGGATGATTATGTCCTTTCAGTCTATCCAATAAAAAGGCTCGGGTCTTTTGCTTTTTAAATCTTGGACAAGTACGAAGCTAGTCGGCTTCACAAGCACACACCTGGCTCCCAAGTGTGTGTCTAGGCCTCTCCCTGCAGGGACTAAATAAATGCTTTTTCTTTGTACCTAAAGATGTCTCTGATTGGGAAAAGGGGTCTAGCACCCGTCCCACACATATGACAGATCTGACTTGGACTTTGAAAAAAGAAAGATGGCGCTTCCGTGGATAGTGAAGCAAGGAAATTTGTTCCAGGAATGAGAAAAGAAGGTGGTAACTAAAAAAATAAGCAAAAATCAAACAAATAATCATCAGCGGACCAAACCAAACCCTAAGGCTTGAGTTTACAATTAAGTATGGTTATAGGCATGTTCCAAAATCACAATGAACAATTTTGGCCCCGGAGAAGAGATATGAAAAGACACCAGGGTTGCATAACGTTGAATTTACTGTCAAATTTTTTCAATGTGTTGATAGGATTTGTTGATTTTCCCCTCCTCATTTTCTTCTTTTTAAAAAAATTTATTTTTCATATATGGGATGACTTACAGTAAGGGACAAAGAAGAAGGATATGGGGAGCCTTTAAGAGGCAAAACTAAATGATATCAATAAATTTTTATATTTAAAAATGGCATCAATATAGTAGTGTTCTGCAAATGTTTCCATATACCAAAATTATCTTTGCCTCCTATTCTGTAACATTTGGTTGAATGATGTTTAATATGTTTTCAGGTGCCATAAAACTTCTGCTTTATCTGAGATAAGACAATAGTGCCAACAACAATTATCCTGTTTTGTTCCTTGATTTTTTCTTCTCTCTTTTTCTATAATGCATAACCCCAAAACTAGTTTTAATGAGATTTTATCTCCCAATCCATGGTACCAACTACTTGACTAGAGCTTCCATGTGGAATGGTTTGGGGTTTCCCATCATTTGGCTCAGATATGGCTCAGAATTGGAAACTTCAACCACATTAGATTTCAAGCACATTTTTTTTTTTTTTTTTAATTCAAGGACCTAACTATTTAAACTGCACATGCCCACAATAACAATGCATGCTGCAAATTGCTGATGAAACCCGGTCTTCAGATTTTTCTTTATATATTCATTTGAATACGGCATTCTTTCCAAACAAAAAAGAAAAAGATGCTGTAGTTGTTTCTTTGTGATCTTTGCCATATATTCTGCAAAGACAGGCTTCCTCTTATGAGCTAATACAGCGGACAGTTGAATAATTTATAAACCTAACAAACCCTGCCAACATTCCATAGTAACTGAGTTTCTAGTTTCCTACAAAGCAAAAAGGTCAGAAGACAGATTCAAGTAACCTGCAGGTAATTTGGCTGAAAAGAGTTTGGCTGGTAGAAGAAAGTAAACAACTCTTCTGCTAATGTAGACCACTGGCTGATCGTTTAGATAGATTTAACATGTGAGTTGAGCTGAAGAAATGGGATGAAGATTAATGTTGAGAAAGAAACATGATTTTCACATTAAAAAGATTAGGGAAATCCCAACCTTTATTATAAAATACCCGTGAACCTATAAAGATGATTTATATTACTGGAAAAGTCTTAGCTATTGCTTTTGGCTAATGCTCATGGGAGTCTCTGAAAACATAATCCAATTTACAAGGGGTGTACAAAAGAAACATGTTTTAGAATAATTGCTATTTAAAACTGTAACTTTCAGGGGGCTATTGGCATCTCACCACAATAGAGGGATTAACACAAATTGTGAAAATGTTACTTGTCTTTGATGGTATTTCTGTATCTAGTCTTCCATAGCCTATGGCATAAAATGAAGAACCAACAGAGTAAAATAATTTTTTTCAACTAATGCCCAAACTATAGTGATGCTGAATCACCACAGAAGGGAGAAAAACAAATGTGAAATCATAGAGTTCCTGAATTATTAATTAAACTTTCTGAAATCTTTGAACTGACATTCTCAGGAAAACAAACTGGATGACATAAGCAATTTTAGGTTTCTTGTAAGCATGGGGGTTTTTTTGTTTGTTTTTTTTCTCTCTCTGGCATTTAAGGATCCTGAGGAAATTTGGAGGCACTATAGTCCCAGGATTAATTTTAGGACCAAAGTAGAGCAATATGGGAGATGTATTTACCTGTCTGGCTCCTCAGACAGTCTTATTTATCTCTTAAGCAGTGGGATCTCAGGTTTCTTGGAGGCTTTTTTAAGCTATGAATTATGTTTTAGGGAGAAAAGAGCTCCTTGGAATTTGACTTACATCTGCTTTGCTTCTAACTTATTAGCCCAAGGGATATTTTCTTTTTTGTCAATGGCTGCCCAGATAGCTTCCCAGTCCAGAACATTTGATTTACATGATAAAGAAAGATCATAAGACCATAGATTTAAGAGCTGGAAGAATCTTAGAGGTCAATGAGTCCAAACCCCTCCTATTGTAATATTTTGTTGAGGAAACTAAATCCCAGGTTGGAGCCAGGGCATTGTTGTATGTCTCACTCTTAGTAGGAAGGGCTTTTTCCATATCCAGTTAAAAGTACAGTCACACAAGTGGCCTGTGAGACCATTGCAGCTATGATGTTTACCAAGACAGAATACCATCACGATTAAATCAGAGTATTCAAGAGTTAGGGACTTTTAGAGGTCACCTAATACATCTTCCTCATGAATTGGAGAGGAAATTAAAGTCCCCAAATTTTATGTGGTTTGTCCAATATCATACAACTAACAAGAGGAACTCATGTCTGGGTTCATTTGATCCTCTGCTCAATGGTCTTTGGCTTATAATATCCAAACAAGCTGTCTTACAGTCAGAAAATCTGCCAAGCATTCATCTGTTGCTAATTGTTCCAAAATTCAATGACATCTAATTTCATTGGGGAGGTTCTCTCCTCACAGATACAGATCTCAACTTAGAAGTCAATAAAAATTGCAGTGGGTTAAAAAAGAAAAAAAAAAAAAATCACCACCCTAAGAATAATCCGTTAAGAAGAACTATACTAGGTTTGGGTGGGCAGATGTATAATCCTTCAGAGAATCTGTGCCTCAGGGGCTTTCCTAGTTAGTAGCACCTGCTAGAGCCCATTCTGCTGACATAGCCCAGGTCACCTCTATACCACAATAGTTGTGACAGAATTAGAATGTAATAGCATGGGTATTCATTAGCTTAAAGGCAATTAGGCTGTTCAGTGGATAGATTGTTGACCTGGAGTCAGGAAGACCTGATTTAAAATCTTGCCCTAGATACTAGTTATATGCCCTTGGACAAATTATGCTCACATCCTCATTTTCCTCATCGGCAAAATAAGGGTGAGATAATAGCATTTACCTTCCAGGATTATTGTGAGGATCAAATGAGATATTATATAAAAAGCATTTAGGGAACCTTACATCTCTCAATCATTACCATTATGATTTTTATCATTAATGTATTGTTATTTCTAATGACATTTTAACACAAGGATAAAAGTAGATTCAAATGCAAATTTACTGAGAAGGCAGACCTCAACAGACTTTCTGACTCAAAATAATAGCCAGATTGGAGAATATAATGGAACCTAGATATAAACTACGAATATGGAAAGCATTGAAGTACTGCTGAGTATAGTGATGGAGTCCTTGATCCCAGGTAACTAGGAGGGCTCTAGGGAGGGCCTGAGGCTGAAGAAAGTCTGAATTACTACATATTATCACCAGAGAACAAACTACTCCCTGAGGCAGCTCCCTGAGGAGGAGCACTGACAGGATTATCTCTTAAATGGGCCTTTTGTTCTTAAGGAGGTCTTTTGTTGAATTCCTTCCATTGAAATTTCCACAGTTACAGTATCCAATCAGAAGACCAAGTTATGATGACAAGCCCCAGGTTAGTTTTTTCCCTATAAAAGAACCTACTGGTACCTTAATCACTACACTAATTTTTTTAGGAATTTATCTCCCCTTTGAGTGAGATGGGAAACTGAGGACTTCTCAGAATAATGATTGTGAGAGATTGGTGTGATTTTTCATTGCAGAAAAATGTTATTTGTGGCTTTTTAGAATATCAAAGGCAGACCAGACTTTGATTGGGAACCTATTTGCAAAAGGTCTTCTGGATATCTGTGTGTCTTGAGTGGACGGGAAATGCCTTGTTCTGGAGATTGACAGGTCCTGGGAGCCTGGTCTCCCTCTCTCTCTATAAATCATGTGCTCAAATGAGAGAATTGGGCCTCCTTCTTCTCCCTGGTGTGCCATGGAGAAGAATGACTGTCCAGAATTTCACGAGATTCTAATAAACTTCTAATCTTCACTTTGAGAGATCTCTGAGTAATGATTTTGAGTTGGGAGGCACATTTTTATCCCACACACCTTGAAGAACTTAGTCTGCCTAATGACATCTTTCCCCTAGCACTTTCCCCTAGTTAATGGCTAAAATTCCCTTTTGAAACTTAGTCTACCAATCAATAGTGTAATATTGTCTCTTGTTTTGAAAAAGGTGTTAGCCAACAAATTCCTGATCACACCTGATCACAACTGCCTGAAATCCCAATAGATTTTTGAGGTCCAAAAATCTCCTTTCCCCAATATTTGGTAGACTATAAGTGGAGAGTCCAGAAATCCTGACCTATCTTGGGGGGTTCAGTGTTTCTGTGCCCCCATGCCCCATAATTGGAATTTGAGGCTCAGGAGAGCTCTGTTCAAATCTCAGCTGACTGTGTTATCGTGGATATGTTACTTTCAGTTTCCTAACATAAAATGAGATTAACAATTTCTATATTGTTGACCCCAAAGGATAATTGCAACACTCAAGTGAAATAATATATTTAAAGCACTTTGCAAATCATTGAGCAAAATATATACATAAGCTTTAATTATTATTAACAACATGACAAAAGTCTCGGATCATGGAATTTGAAGACAAGGGTTATTTAATTTCTGCCTTTGCCTGAATTTAAGTCATCCCAGACAACTGGAAATCTGCCCATAAAACAAGATGAAAAGAACAAGTTCATTTATCCAAGAGAAGAGAAAGTTAAAGATAGCTTAATATCTTTATCCACTTTACTATCCAGAATCTGGAGACCTGTGTTCAGATCTAAACTCTAAGACATAATTTCTTATGTGAGTTTAGACAAATTATTTCACTCCCTTCAGCTAATTTTCTTGATTTTAAAATGAGAGGTTTGAACTAGATAGCCTCTGAAGATATTTCCAGCAAGAATCCACATCCTGTAATGCCAGAGACACTGAGTCAAGACAGAGATTAGTTTTAATCTTTTAACATGGAGAGTTTAATAAGCTAGCTGACCAATGAGACTACCATCCAAATCATTCAGTCCAGAGTGACTGAGGAACAGCATTTATAGAGGATTGTAACTAGCAAAGCAAGCAAGTAATACAGAAGCAGTAAGAATGCACTTAAGTCATCAGGCAGCTGTTATACAAATATATATATATATATATATATATATATATATATATTTCTCACAGCCTAAAGCAATAACGGTATACATACAATGATGGGAATGGGCTTGGGGGACTTTGTAGGCTCAGTAATTTCAGAGAACAATGATTGATTTTACCTGTAGAAGCATCTCACAGGTGTGATGCCCAAGTAAGCAGAAGAACAGAAATAGGCAAGGTTACTCTATGGTCATGCTTGTCACTTTGATCTAGTATGTGAGGCTGTTCAGAATCTCGTGAGACACTTACAGGGTCCTTTTTGGTTCAGCAGTCCTTGGAGATCTTTAGGAGAAAAAGGAGACTATCCATCTAGAGAGTTTAAATGTTCATCTTGTAAAAGACTGGAGAATTGATAAGAGAGAATGATCTACCTCTAGCCTCCTGACTAGTTATTTCTTAAGGTTTTGACATGTGTTTTCTATGTGCCTCCTGAAGAGAAAGCACATCTATATGTCTTCACAAAATAATCCTTCTGGGACCCAAGAATCCAAGGCTCTGAAGTTCAGAAGACCAAGAAGGTGACTTAAAAGTAATTGAAAGATAAGCCTGATTGAATTCGCAAGAAGGAACTAAGTTAAGAGAGATGATTTCTTCAAGTGCAAATATCTGATTAAACCATTTTTTTTTCTTTTTTGCCAACCTCTGTTATGTACCAGACAGAAAGATTCACCTGGGGGATAAGAGGAAGCTTTACAGAGTGTCCACAAGCTTTGGAAGTTTGCCATCCCTTTTCTATGAAATAACTAGATGGACACTCCCATGTTTCATCAAATAAAAAATGTAATTGGCCATCATCACCCATATGCATATAATTTGTTGCTGGTCTTTCTTCCTTGGAGAAAAAATTTTGAGGATTACATTAAATTTGATTCTCTCTCTCTCTCTCTCTCTCTCTCTCTCTCCTCAATGTGATGCATTGTTTCTGTCCACCTTAGTCTCAGAGCAATTTTCCTGAGCTTAAGTGGGAAAAATCTTAAAGAAAACTCTTTACAGTGTTCTAAAGGGGCATTTCAAATAACTTTCACAAAGCTGGGAGACCTTCCGGCTAAAAGAAGCTTCCAAGTACATTACATTCATTCTATCTCTGGTTTTGCTTAATTCAGCTTAGACTGATTTAAATTTATCTTTTGGGACATTTAGTTGGAGGAACATTTTGAAATTTATTTCTATGCTGTCTGGAAATTTGAACATTTGTGAATGAGATCTTATAAGGAGGCAAGATTACTGTCCTGGGCAGTTTAGACATTCAGTTGTATAAAGGTAGGGAGGTTATTATACACTAGATGATTTCAGAAAGTCACTTCTAAATCTATTATGCTGCAATTTAGTAAGCTAACAGAAGAAAAAAAAAAAAGTTGATTTCTAAACTGGATGCTTCAATATAAAGAAGCTTAGGAAATATTTTTCAGACATATTCATTGGTAAAAGGAAGTTCATCCTAATACCTGGCCAACTTTTTCCCATTTCCTTAGTTTAAAATTGATTAAAACATTTTACAAAAATAGAATTATTTTTAAACGAATCATCACTACCACTCTTGAAAAAGTCTAAAATACATTTTCAGTTTGAGGATTATTGTCTTTTAATTATTAATCAAATTCTCTCCTTTTGATTATTACTGATTTTAATATAAAAGGCTATGTAATCAGAAAAGTTTAATAGCAGAAAAATTATTAAATACCCTAAATATTGCTGTTGCTAAGATACACTGATACTTCCTAGTATGTGCTAAAGACATGTAAGGCTTTAAATCAAAATTAAAGACATGGAATAATTCAGTCTTTTAAAAAATGACAAAATGGTAAAACAAATTTCAAGTGTCATTAAAATCCTTTATTCAACCAGCCCTGAAGTCAGGAGGACCTGAGTTCAAATCTGGTCTCAGACACTTAACATTCCCTAGCTGTGTGGCCCTGGGCAAGTCACTTAACCCCAATTGCCTCAGCAAAAAGCAAAAAAAAAAAAAATCCTTTATTCTAAAATTGATTGTAATGGAATACTACTGTGCTATAAGAAATGATGAGCTCCAAAGAGAAAATAATATACATATTCAATATGGGTATAGAAATCTATCTTAACCCTGCAGGAAAATAGGAGGGGAATGGGTTGGGAGAGGATGATAAAAGAGAGGGCATATTGCAGGAGGTAGTGGTCAGTATCAAAACACTTTTGAGAATGGACAGGGTAAAAGGAGAGAGAGAAAATAAATGAGGGAGGGAATATAGTTAGCAAGAGTAATTGCAAAAAGAATTTTGAAGCAAGTTTCTCTGATAAGGCCTCATTTCTCAAACATGGAGGAAACTGAGACAAATTTATTTAAAAAAAAATAAGAGCCCTGCTCCAATTGATAAATGATCAAAAGATATGATCTGTGCCCAAAAGACTTTAACTTCATGCATATCCTTTCACCTAACAACACTACTACTAGACATGAATACCAAAAGAGATTCAAAAAAAGAAAAAAAAAAAAAAAGAAAATGTACAAAAAGTATTCATAGCTCTTCTCAGAGCAAAAAAATGGAAACTGAGTTTTGCCCAATAATTGGGGAATAGTTCAATCAAATGTGATATGTGGTTTTGATGGAATATTATTGTTCTGTGGGAAATGATGAGTAGGGTACTCTTAGAAAGAAAAAACAAACAAACCTAGAAAGTCCTCCATGAACTCAAGCATAGTGAAATGTACTGTATACAAAGTAATAGCAATGTTCTAGGATGACCAGCTATAAATGACTGTTTTCTCCATAGTACAATAATCCATGACTACTCTGAAGTACTTATGATGAAAACTCTTATCCATACCCAGAAAAGGAACTCATTGTCCCTGAAAACAGATTATTTTTAAACTTAATTTTTCATGGAAATGTTTTGCAAAACTTGAAATATGGGGAGAACAAGGAAGAGAACCTAGAAATCAAAAAATTTTAAAACAAATGTAAAAAAAAGTTTTGAATGTAACTGGGGGAAAATATTAAATAAATAAAATAAAATGAAGTAAATAAAAAAAAAGAAAAAGAAATGATGAGTTCAATGATTTTAGAAAAACGTGGAAAGTCTTGCAGGAAATAAAGAAGAGTGAAATGAGCAGAACCAAGAAAACATTGTATACAGTAACACCAATATTGTTTTAAGAAAGACTTTAAGTGAATAAATCATTTTTGACTACTATATACAAATTAGCTATAAAGGATATATGAAGAAAGATGCTGCCTACATTCAGAGAAAAAACAGATAAAGTATATATATAATAACTTTACACATATATGCATATTTGTGTCTAATGGTAACTATCTCTAGTTAGGGGAAGGAAGAAAAAAATAAATTTACATAACTTTAACATATATTTAAAAGGAATAGCAAGCTGTACATAGTGAACTTGCAGTTTCATGTGCAATTATCATTTTTAATTAAACTATGTTATAGAAATGTTTGTTTTGTACCATAAAATTTAAAAATATATAACATAAGCTGCCTATCAAAATGCAGAAGACATGGTAAAGTTTACCTTTTTAGAGAAATCAGTAAAACTATTGTTGAGGAATGAAATAATTGCTCTACATAAGGGAATTTTCCAGATAACAGAAGTCCCTGCATAGTGAATGAACTTTTTCTTTTCTTTTCTTTCTTATCTTTTTTTCCTTCCTTCCTTCTTTCCTTCCTTCCTTTATTCTTCCTTTGCTCCCTCCTTCCTTCCATTCTTCCTTCCTTCCTCCCTTCCTTCCTTCCATTCTTCTTTCCTTCCATGCTTCCTTCCTTCCTTCCTTCCTTCCTTGCTTCCTTCCTTCCTTCCTTCCTCTTTTTCTTCTTTCTTCCTTCTTTCCTTCCTTACTTCTTTCCTTCCTTCCTTCTTTCCTTCCTTCCTTCCTTCCTTCCTTCCTTTCTTCCTCCCTTCCTCCCTTCCTTCCTCCCTCCCTTCCTTCCTTCCTTCCTCCCTTCCTACCTTCCTTTCTACCCTCCTCCTTTCCTACCTTCCTCCCTTTCTGCCTTTCTACTTTCCTATCTTCCTACCTTCCTTCCTACCTTCTTACCTTCCTTCCTCCCTTCCTCCCTTCCTACCTTCCTTCCTTCCTTCCTCCCTTCCTTCCTCCCTTCCTC
>JAJPUD010000232.1:272492-360198 GCA_023553655.1 Myrmecobius fasciatus | reverse complement strand
CTTTCTTTCTTTCTTTCTTTCTTTCTTTCTTTCTTTCTTTCTTTCTTTCTTTCTTTCTTTCTTTCTTTCTTTTCTTTCTTTCTTTTCTTCCTTCCTTCCTTCCTTTCTTTCTTTTTTCTTTCTTTCTTTCTTTCATCTTTTGAACATCATACAGATGTAATACAATGATGCCTGGTGAGGGAAGTACAGCTATTTGTCTCATTAAAATTATCCCCAAGGCCACCGGGCTTTTTAAATTTTCCATCTGACTTTTTAAAAGTTTTTGCATTTTTTTTCCTCTGTTAACTGCCATTTTGAGTTGGAAAAAAAATACAAAGACAAATTTTTCAGAATCATATGCAAATTAAATTAGGTTCCTCAAATGACATTGTAAGGCTATTCTATTAATAGAAAGTCTGAACTTTTATTTAATACATTGCAAATAGCAGATATTTAATAGATGTTTGCTAATAATGCACAGTGCTTAGTATGGGTAGGTACTTAAAAATGTTTACTTAATGAACTAATAAAATCTGTGAAACATACTTTCTTGCTTAGTGTCTGGGTTTGGGTTGGGTTTTTTTATTTTGTTTTGTTTTGTTTTAATTAATTGTTTCTGGCTTATTTTTTGAATTCTGGCTATGTTCCATGTAGATGAGATTGTCAGATAAGTGGTGTTCTTTTTTAATTTATAAAGCACTTTCAGTTTAATAATCTCAGAATGCCCTACAGACAGAGATATATAGGCCCATACACCCTTCTCCATTCCTCCACCCTTCAACATAATAACAAGAATGGGTTTGTTTTTCAGATTGGAAAACAGAGGCATGGAAAAGCTCAATGATTGTCTAATCAAGAAAGACCATTCGATTTGTCCAAAAATGCACATAAATTGAGGGTAGCCAAAAGCAAGCAGCTGCTTGACAGTGGGGAGTTTCCAGTAGAGGTAATGTAGCCTACAGTTCCACTAATTAAGGCTATATTCTTGCTGAGAGCACAGCTACGCTTGGCTAGCAGTTCTCTACACTGTTGAAACCAGCACAATTTCCATCAATAGGGATGAGAATTTTGTTCAAGTTTCCACAGGGACCAAAATGTTAAACCTTTCCTTCTTCCTCCCCTATCACATAATTTGTATTAAGGTTCTTTCTGAGATCTCTACAGCCTTATCTCTGAGATTTACCCTACAATCTATCTTGCATATATCTTGTATATGTATCTTGCAAATACAGTTTGCACGTTATCTCTCATCAGAATATGAACTCCTTGATGACAAGAATTCTTGCTTTTCTTTGCATTTCCAGAGTTTAACATAATACTGACAGTGTTTAATAAATGTTTATTGATCTAACTTGCCTTGCCTTGCCTGAGGATGTCCAAATTAGGAAAGGAGACAATTCTCAAAACTTTGGGGAAGAAACTGGCATTCAATACTAGGCAGAGTCCTTTCTTTTGAATAATGTCAAGTTGTGTTGATTATTAGTTTTCATAAGCCAATTACTATGTCCATTCCTTGATGGCACAGGAAGCTATAAAGAATATTTTTTGGTGACTTTGCTAAACTGCTTGTTGGGGATTGAGTTACCACTTCTGAATCAGTAGATATTTTCTAGGGAACGGATTTGTGGACTGGTATTCTCCCAGGTTATGTTGTAATTCATCTTATGCACACATTCAATTACTTAATCAGGGAATAGGTTCCGAAAATTCATAGAAGACCAAAAACAAAAATGTGAATTTAGAAAATACATACATCATGGTTTTGTTCATTTCCTTTTTTAAATTGAATGAAAGAGGAATAAAAGCTCAGCCATGCTACAGTAAGAATATTTGTTCAGATTTTAAGGACATTTGTATAATCACATTTTTTTTAAATGTTGAGCATTGATCTTAATATCTTTGTTCCACATTTGTGGAACTGAATAATAACTACAAGGAAAAAATATTTATTGTGTAAAGAAATCATAGAATGTCAGAGTTGAAAAGGAACTAGAAAATCAAAAGTGGGTCAATCTACTTAACAACAACAATCTTCATTACAACTGAAGATAAATAGAAACCCAGATGAAATTATTTATCCAAAGTCACACATTCAATAAGTGGTAGTTGTCCTTCCATGTCACTTCAATATATTATTTTGCTGACAATTGCCTACCAAAAAAATGTGCTGATTTAGTACAAAGAAGTCAGAAGTTGTGTCAGGGACCTATGAAGAATCAATTACCATTTCCTAGTAACTGGGGTAACAAGCTTTAGGTTAGAATAATATACTATAGATTATTATAGGAGTCAGCAGTCTATTTAGCCCTAAGCAGTAGCAATATAACCAACAGATTGAAGGAAGAAGGAATGAGAAAAGAAGAATTCCAAAAGGTTGGGAAGGAAAAAAGGAAAGGGAAGTAGTAGGAGATGGTGAGATATTATAGAAAAAGATAGTTTTACATATCTTTGATTTTAGGGTTGAAGGTTCATGCAGCAGAGAGAGCTGTATGGCTCAATAGATAGAGCATGACTAGGCCTTGAATCAGAAATACTTGTGTTCAAATATGAGCACAGATAATTAAAAACTGAACCTGAGCAAGTCATTTAATTCTGTTTGCCTCAGTTTCCTCAAATGTAAAATAGGGATAATAGCAGCACCTATCTCTAAAGGTTGATGAAAGGATGAGATGAGACAATATCTTTAAAGCACTTAGTGCTAGAACATAATAGGAGCTATATATGAATGCTCATTTCCCCTATGACCCTCTTAGTACAACTATACTGAGCCTTTCAAAGTGATCAATTTGTAACTTGGATGTTGTCCTATAATGCTGCCTGACACTGTCAAAATATCATTGGAACTCCTTGTCTGTTTCTTTCTGAATGTATGGCATATTTTGTGAAATATCAGTAGATCTAATCAGTTATCTTCTAGAATGCTTTATAATTTACTACTTTGCATTTATTCTGCATATATTTATATATGTTGTTTTTCTCCTGTTGGAATATAAATTCCCCAGGAGTAGGAATTATCTCATTCTTTGTCTTTGTATATCTAGTATCTAGTATAGTGCCTGGCATATAGCAAATACTTTATAAATGATTGGTGGATTATTTGATTAATTTGGCTTTCATGATTTCTGGAAATAGTCAAAAATAATTTTGTGCCAAAGATTGATGAAAAAGATGGGACCAAGCATGGATTGGGTTGGGAATGTTAAAACAATATAATGATGTTATAACATATTAAACTATAATATACTATGTTAATATATATTCAATATTTATTTATGTACTTATATTGAATTAAATACATTTATATTAACTAAAATTGCATTTATTATCTATTTCTTGTAATATAACATATTTCATGTTAAATATATGCATAAGTATATTATAAAATACATAATACATATTCATAATATAATATTTTAAATAGTTTAATTATAAAATAGTGAGAGTGGCTTTCCCAAAGCAGTTATAACTCTTATCTGAAGTCAATTATTACAAAGTAAGAATTCTGAAAACATTGCTCAGCTTTCTTGTCACTAAAATAAAAATGTTGAACAAGATGATCTCTAAAGTTCTTTCCAACTCTAAGATGCTACTCTCTGAAAGAAGGAGTAGGGACACAATGGTGGTTAGAGATGCCTTAATGAAAAAGTGATCTAAGTACATTAACCAGAATGGAGAGTGATGAGGATGCTGGAATTAAAAATAAACAAACAAAAACCTTTGGTTAAAAAAAAAAATCAACTTTACATGTAGAAGATAGTGGAGGCTTAACTATATAGTAGTTTATCTGAAAATGATCTGGGGTGTTGATTGATCTTTAATTTAAATATTAGTCCATGGACAATATAGTAGCAAAAGAAAGCTAATAAGAATTTATTTTAATTGAGTTGTTGTATTCAGTGCCAGAGAGGTGGTAGGTAGACCCACTGAACTCTGACCTTATCAAATGTCTGGAGTGTTATGTTGTTCATAGTATTATAGATTTGAAAGTACAGAATCCCAAAGATGAATCAAATGATGAAAAACATCTGCTATGGTTTCTAAATCTCCTCTCATGGCTGAGCCTTAGTCAGCAGTGCCAGGAACTAGTTATTAAACAATCTGTTTTCTAGATGTTTTCATATTAACCCTGATAGAGTATAGGTTCTAACAGCAAGTCATTTTTCTTTGCAAATTTTTCCATCCATAAAATCAAAGATGAGATTGGAGGGGATGAAGACCCTATTTTTCTCTTTGTAGGGCATTTTGACATACTACAAATATCAGCAGTCTTCTGGTAAGTAATTAATTTAGTTCACATATACCAAAAACGAAAGCAAAAACAAAAACAAAAAACACCCTTCTATAATCTTCAAAGATACTTCTAAGGCATATTATTCTTATTTGCAGAGGGTGTTCCTTGTGATGAAAAACCATAAAAAAATGAATAAAAGAAGCAAGACACATAGTAAGTGAAAATTATCCAATGGTTTCATTACATGTCCTCACAGATAATGATCAGAAGAATAAGCTCTATGCAGTGGATAGAGCACCAACCCTGAAGTCAGGAGGACCTGAGTTCAAGTCTGATCTCAGACACTTAACACTTCCTAGCTGTGTGACCCTGGGCAAGTCACTTGACCCCAGTTGCCTCAGCAAAGAAAAAAGAAAAGAAAAGAAAAAAGAAAAGAAAAGAATAAACTCTAGAATACCAATTAGAAAAACAGAATAATTCAGAAACTAAATTTCAAATGGGTAAGTTAATAAGTGACTGAGTCTATACCATTGATAGACCAGGTGTCTGTTGACCAAAGCTAAACTCAACTAAGTTTGAATGGGGGTAATCACCATGTTGGCCTCAGGATGGTGAATTTTGAAGCAAAACAATTTTTAATGATCAATTTCTAAGTCACAGAAAAAGTGTGATTAATAGAGGAAGTAGTCATAGAGTAAAATAAAAGAGTCTAAAAGTATGGAAGTACATTTTCTTTGAAAAGGATATTATTATGTATCATCATTTAATGAATAAGGAACCTCTAAACAATTTTGAGCTGTCGAAGTGGAAATTCTGGTAAAAAAATAACCTGGTGATCTTAAAGGAATAGCCTATATGGGGATTATGATGGAAAATCAATCAATAAATATTTAAGTATCTACTTACTATGTAGTAGGCACTGTGCTAAGTATTAGGGATATAAAAAGAGGCAAAATACAAACTCTGCCCTTAGGGAACCTATAATCTAATGGAAAATTAGGCATTTGGTTTAGCTAATTCCACTAAGAGGATCAGGATTTTTTGAGACCATTCTTCCCTCTCCTTTATCTTCATTGAAAAATGCAGCATCCAAAAAAGTATAAACTTTTTTATATGAAAGAGCTAACTTTTCTCAGGCTGAAGAATTACAAATAGCAGTTGTTTTTGCAACTGAAATACTAATGGTCCTTCTGGTACTTCCTATTCTTTTTTCCCACCATTTTCATCATTCTCCTTCTATTCATATAACTAACCCAAACATCCCTCTTTTTTTTAGCTATTTTCTCTCCCACTAGAGTCAATCTCTGGCCTTGATGGCTCCACCCAAAAAAACTATTAGTGTGGCAACCTCTCCTTCTACCCAATGTACTCCAGAGTACATCTCCAGAAGATGAGAATGTCTCTAGCTTGAATCATTTTCATTTTGATAAGAGGTGGTACAGTTTTTTCCTACCTGGTCTCATTCTTTTCTTCTCCAGTTCAGTCTTTGTTATAACCACGTTCATTAAATTAAGGTATATGAGTGGAATGAAGTATTATTATTCTATAAGAAATGACAAGCAGGATAATTTCTGAAAATCCAGGAGAGACTTACATGAACTGATGCTGAGTGAAATGAGCAGAATCAAGAGAACACTGTACATAGTAACAAGATAATGTGATGATCAACCGTGGTGGACTTGGCTCTTTTCAACAATGAGGTGATTCAAGTCAATTCTAATAGACTGTGATGGAAAGAGCCATCTGCATCCAAAGAGAGAACTAGGGAGACTCAATGTGGATCAAAGCATAGTATTTTCACCTCCTTTTTTTTAGTGTTGTCTTTGGCTTGTTTTTTTTTCTTTCTTTATCATGTTTTTCCCCCTTTTGATCTGATTTCTCTTGTGCAGCATGACAAATATGGAAATATGTTAGGAAGAATTACATATATTTAACTTATCATGGGTTGATTACTCTCTAGAGGAGGGAGGAGGAGTAAAGGGAGTGAGGAAAACATGGAAAACAAGGTTTTGCAAAGGAAAATGTTGAAAACTATCTTTGCATGTATTTGAGAAAAACTATTTTATGTATATATATATGATATATATATACATATATATGTATATATATATAAACACTGCATTCATTCCTTCACAATATGGGGGGTGGTAGTGGAGGGGGATGGGAATCCATTCTGTGAAAACAATTCCTAAGGTAAAACTCCAGATAACAAAAACCTTATTTTCTACTGTTGTGAATGGGGGAAATTATGGCATATTATTGAACCTTCTAAAGGTCACTCCTTTCACACAAATTTGCCCAAATAGAAAACATCCAAGTAACTATCCAGCTCATTGCAACTGGCAATGTGGGTTTTGGGTTGATGAGAGAGGGAAGACTGAGTGATTCAGTCTATTGATCATGGTGAGGTGCACTGAGTCCATGGGACTATCATCAATTCTGAAGCAAGTTACAACAATAAGGTAAAAACTAAAAGGGAACTTCTTATACTTCAAATTTCATCAAGCAAATGAATTAGCAGCAGACTGACTAGTAGAGGTACTCAATAAAGTATGTCTTTCTCTAGACTGTGTATTATGTTCCTACCTGTAATGTGTTCTATGTTTTCTATACAGAGGAATTTAGCCATAATCAATGAATCAACCAACATCTATTAAGTAGCTACTATTAAGTGCTGAGGAAAGCAAAAAGAATCCCTTTCCTCAAGACATTTTAGTGGGGCAGATTCTATGAGTATAATTAGATGCATAAAAAATAGAGAGTAAATGGAAAATAACTGATAGGGTATGGAGTGATACCCCAAAAGTATATTGGGGTTATGGGCTAGTATCTGGAGGACCCTCAAAAGAATTTGTAGACTTAGACTATCTCCAAATCAAGAAGCAAAGATTTTATTATACTGCTAAGAGTGGGCTGTGGGATTTTTAGCAATTAACAAGGGAAAAGATAAGGGTTAAGATCTCTAGCAGAATTTGCCATTTACCAGGAGGAAGACACTAATAAGGAAAAGGTGCTAAAGAACATGCAATGCCCTAAGATGGGCTAAATTCCTAAAGAAGTTTTTTTGGGGGGGATGGGGAAATTATAATATGAATAAATATTTTATAGGAGAAATATAATTTCTCCTCAGGGGTTGACATCATAACTTAGCTTTCTGATTGGATACACTAACTGTAGAACTATGATGGTTTTGTTAATGCAAAAAATTCAGCTAAAAATTCAACTTGGGGTGGGACTATAATAACAATCCACTTCAAGTTAACAAAAGGCCCAATTTAAATCAAAAAGTCAAGTATGCCCATCAGTTGGAAAATGGCTGAATAAGTTATAGTATATGAATGTTATGGAATATTATTGTTCTATAAAAAAGAACCAGCAGGATGATTTCAGAGAGGCCTGGGGAGACTTACATGAACTATTGCTCAGTGAAATGAGCAGAACCAGGAGATCATTGTATATGGCAACAAGAAGATTGTTACAATGATCAATTCTAATGGATGTGGCTCTTTACAACAGTGAGATGATTGAGGCCAGTTCCAATGATCTTGTAATGAAGAGAGCCATGTATACCCAGAGAGAAGACTGTAGGAACTGAGTGTGGATCACAACATAGTATTTTCACTAAAAAGAGTGAAAATAAAGTTGTCTGCTTACATTTTATTTTCTTTCTTATTTTTTTTCCTTTTTGATTTGATTTTTCTTGTGCAGTAAGATAATTGTATAAATATGTATGCATATATTGAATTTGACATATATTTTTACCATGTTTAACATATATTGGATGACGCCATCTAAGGGAAGTGGGGGGAAGGAAGGGAAGAAATTGGAACACAAGATTTTGCAAGACTTAATGTTGAAAAATTATTCATGCATATGTTTTGAAAATAAAAAGCTTTAATTAAAAAAAAAAAAAAAGCAAAGGGTCAAGATAACCAACGCTCCTTCCGGCTGTAAAATTCAGGCTTTCTAGTGCCACTGCTTGCTATAAAGGACTTGCCCAACTATCAAAGATCTGGAATCTTTTCTACCCTCATCAATTACCCTTTGAGGTAAGACTCAGCATTTAGGGACTGAGAAACACTTCCTTTAAAGGGTGTTATTTAAACTGACTTTTGAAGGAAGAAAAGCATTGCGGGGCATGGGAGATGATTAATAAAAAAGCATGGAAATGGGAGTTTGAATTGTCCGGTTCAGGGAATAGCAAGAAGGCCAGCATGGCTGAATGATAGGGTGTGTAAAAAGGAAGTGTAAAAAGACTGGAAAGGTACGAAAGGACCAGGTTGTAAGAGTTTGAAATTCCAAATGAATGACTTTATGTTTAATTCTGTTTTCCTTTTTTTTTTTTTTTTTTTTTTTTTGAGGCAATCAGGGTTAAGTGATCTGTCCAGGATCACACACAACTAGTAAATATCTGAGGCTGGATTTGAATTTAGGTCCTCCTGACTCCAAGGCTGGTCTTCTATTCTCTGTGCCATCTAGCTGCCTCTATTCTTATATTTGATTCTAGAAGTAATTGGAAACCACTGAAGTTTTTTGAGTAGGCATCCAATAGTCACTTCCAAGTCTCAGAATCAATAGTAATTCCATTAGCCTCGGTGTGATATTAGGCAACTTATTTAACCTGTCTGAGATTTAATTTCCGCTTTGAGAGTGGCAGTAATGGGCAGGTGTGGTGCTATATCTTTTAGCCTATATATTTTTGTCCTAATTTGCAAATCAGAATTCGTGATCAAACTACAAAATCAACATATTCTCACCTTCTTTCTTTACCCCAACCCAATAAGAACTGAATGGGTTGTTTTATGACAAAGATGCTAATTATTCTTATTATGAAGCTGTAGCAGAAAGGATGGAAACTAGAGAGAAAAAATGGGAATAGGATATAAAGCAAGGGGAGAAGCAGTAACTTCCCACCCTGTAATTCACAACAATCCACTACATCCATTGATCCGAGAAATGTTTAATACTCCTCTGACTGTAGGAAAATAGCATGTTTTTTTGAGCAAAAATTTCATTTGGTGGACCAGGCTATCTCTATACTGGGCTCCATAAAAGTCCTGGCTGTGAAAAATGGGTCCAGTATACTCCTCTGAGGTAGTCTGATCCTGAGCATACATGACATAAATTGGAAAGTGACCTGAAAAACATGATTGCTTAGGAATTTTTGTGTGCTGTATTTGTTTGCCATGAGTTGGGTGATTGTGGATGGAATTCAAATCCCTTTAAGTAGCAAACTAGATATTGAATCTCCCAGACTACAGGTCTGTAGCCCTGCAGCAAAAATAATCATAAAAAGAGTTGAAGATTCTGTTGACATTTCTAATTATAAAAATGCACAATTGAATTATAAATACTATTTAACTATGCTGAATCCTAGGCAAGAAAACTATTATTGGATAATCTTATATAAAAGAATATTAATAAATCATAGAGGGTAATGATGGAGATCTTATATTTATTGAGTTTTTTTAACTCCCCCCCCCAAAAAAAAGGCCTTTTAAATTTTGATTATTACTTTAATTCTGTTTGGGTTCAACAGTTATTAGTAGGATAAATGATTAGAGAGAAAGCAGGAGAGTGGAGGTGAATAGAACAGAAGATTTCATGATGTCTAAACCTTGCCTAAAATAATGACTTAGTTCTTTGCATATGCTCAAGAATATTTCCTTTTTTTGACTAAAGGCACAAATAGATACACATTTTCCTTTTTGAGTGACTTAACATAATAGAAACTTATAGGCAAGAATAAATGTTTCTTTCTGCTTTATTTCACCCTGCTACATTCCTTGTGTGAAATTGCTACTTCTTGTCTAAATGTTCAATTTGTGACAGAAACCTGAATAAGAGCAAAAGCACTTTGGACTGCATAATAATAAAATTATCTCCATTTTGTATGGCATTTTATAATTTTCAAAGCTCTCTTATATATCTAATTCCCCTCAAAAACCAATACTATGAGAAAGTTATAATTATCCCCATTTGACAGGTGAGGAAAGAGAGCCAGAGAGAGATTAAATGATGTCTCAAGGGTCACATTGAGCTAGTGAGAAGCTAGGGACCAACCATAACCTAGGTCTCTTAATTCACAATCCGATTCTCTTTCCAC
Source organism: Myrmecobius fasciatus (assembly GCA_023553655.1). NCBI lineage: Eukaryota > Metazoa > Chordata > Mammalia > Dasyuromorphia > Myrmecobiidae > Myrmecobius > Myrmecobius fasciatus. Next base: position 349,882 of record JAJPUD010000232.1, on the reverse strand, counting down.
TCTTGCAAGCTAGTAGCATAATGAAAAGAAAGGGAATGGCTCTCTGGAAGGGGAAGAATGCAAGGAGAAATTTAAGTAAAAACAAAAGATATCCATAAAAAATATTTTTATTTATTTATTTATTTATTTATTTATTATTTATTATTTTTAGTAATACTTTTTATTTGCAAAACATGTATGAGTAATCCCTCAACATTAACCCTTACAAAGCTTTCTGTTACAAATTTTTCCCCCCTACTCCCCACCCCTTCCCTAGATGGCAGGATATTGTGGATTTATTTTGTATCCTGCAACTTTGCTAAAGTTGTGAATTGTTTCTAGTAGTTTTTTAGTTGAGTCTTTAGGGTTCTCTAAGTATACCATCATGTCATCTGCAAAGAGTGATAATTTGGTTTCCTCATTACCTACTCTAATTCCTTTCATCTCTTTTTCTTCTCTTACTGACAAAGCTAACATTTCTAAGACAATATTAAATAATAATGGTGACAGTGGGCAGCCTTGTTTCACTCCTGATCTTATTGGGAATAGTTCTAGTTTCACTCCATTACATATGATGCTTGCTGAAGGTTTTAAGTAGATACTACTAATCATTTTAAGGAAAAGCCCATTTATTCCTATACTCTCTAGTGTTTTTAATAGGAATGGGTGTTGGATTTTATCAAAGGCTTTTCCTGCATCTATTGAGATAATCATATGTTTTTTGTTAATTTGGTTATTAATATAATTGATTATGTTAATAGTTTTCCTAATATTGAACCAGCCCTGCATTCCTGGTATAAATCCTACTTGGTCATGGTGTATTATCCTGGGGATAACTTTCTGTAATCTCATTGCCAAAATCTTATTTAAAATTTTTGCATCAATATTCATTAGGGAAATTGGTCTACAGTTTTCTTTCTCAGTTTTCTCCCTACCTGGTTTAGCTATCAGCACCATATCTGTGTCATAGAAGGAATTTGGTAGTACACCTTCTTTCCCTATTTTTTCAAATAGTTTATATAGTATTGGGATTAATTGTTTTTTGAATGTTTGGTGGAATTCACATGTAAATCCATCTGGCCCTGGAGAGCTTTTCTTAGGGAGTTGATTAATAGCTTCTTCTATTTCTTTTTCTAATATAGGGCTATTTAAATAATTTATTTCCTCCTCTGTTAACCTAGGCAATCTACATTTTTGTAGATATTCCTCCATTTCATTTACATTATCAAATTTATTGGCATAAAGTTAGGCAAAGAAACTTCTAATTATTACTCTAATTTCCTCGTCACTGGAGGAAAGTTCTCCCTTATCATTTTTGAGACTAACAATTTGATTTTCCTCTTTCCTTTTTCTAATCAAATTAACTAAAGGCTTATCTATTTTGTTGGTTTTTTCATAAAACCAACTCTTAGTTTTATTTATTAATTCAATAGTTTTCTTATTTTCAATTTTATTGATCTCCCCTTTAATTTTCAGAATTTCCAATTTGGTATTTAATTGAGGGTTTTTAATTTGGTCTTTTTCTAGCTTTTTTAATTGTAAGCCCAGTTCATTGATCTTCTCTTTCTCTGTTTTATGCAAGTAAGCATCTAGAGATATAAAATTGCCCCTTATAACCGCTTTATCTGTGTCCCACAAATTTTGGTATGTTGTCTCATTATTGTCATTCTCCTGGATGAAATTATCGATTGTGTGTATAATTTACTCTTTCACCCATTCATTCTTCAGGATTAGATTATTTAATTTCCAATTAACTTGTGGTCTGTTTTCTCCTGGCCTTATATTACATGTGAGTTTTATTGCATCATGATCTGAAAAGGATGCATTTACTATTTCTGCTTTTCTGCATTTGATTTTGAGGTTTTTATGCCCTAACACATGATCAATTTTTGTATAAGTTCCATGAACCCCTGAGAAAAAAGTATACTCCCTTCTATCACCATTCAATTTCCTCTATCATACCAAACTTTTCAGCCTTTTGTTTACCTCCCTAACTTCTTTCTTATTTATTTTGTGATTTGATTTATCTAATTATGATAGGGCAAGGTCGAGATCCCCCACTAGTATAGTATTACTGTCTATTTCTCCTTGCATCTCTGTTAGTTTCTCCTCTAGGAATTTGGATGCTATACCACTTGGTGCATATATGTTTAGTATTGATATCGCTTCATTGTCTATGGTACCCTTTAGTAAAATATAGTTTCCTTCTTTATCTCTTTTAATTTGATCTATTTTTGCTTTTACTTGATTCGAGATAAAGATTGCTACCCCTGCCTTTCTTTGTTCACCTGAAGCATAGAAGATTCTGCTACAGCCCTTTACCTTCACTCTGTATGTATCCCTATGTTTTAGATGTGTTTCTTGTAAACAATATATTGTAGGATTCTGGCTTTTAATCCAGTCTGCTATCCACTTCTGCTTTATGAGAGAGTTCATCCCATTCACATTCACAGTTAAAATAACTATATCTGTATTCCCTGCCATCTTATTTACCCAGAGTTATGATTTTCTCTTCCCTTTCCCCTCTTTCTCTTCTCCCCTCCCCAGTACTTTATTTTTCATGACCACCTCCCACCAACAGTCCTCCCCCCTTTAGAACACTTCCCTCCCCTTTATAGCTTTCCCCTAATCCTTCTATTAGTTTATCCCTTTCCTTTCCTTCTTTCCCTCCTACCTTCCCACAAGGAGGGTCAGGCCTTTCTTTGAAGCCAAATGTGTCTGATATACTCTCTTAGAGTCCAATCTAATGAGAGTAAGGTTTACACAATACTCATCACCCTCCCTTCTTTCCCTCAATTATATTAGATCTTCTATGTCTCTTTATGAGATTTTGCCTTATTTTACCTCCTTTATTTTTACTTTATTTTGCCTCCCCCCACCTTTTTCAGTATGGTATCCCTTCCACCTCTAATTTCCTTTCCATTATTATCAAAGAGAAATCGAATTATACCTCCTTTCTTTAAGGATACCTATAATAGAAATATAGTTCTCAAGAGTTCTTTCCTTTTTACCTTTTCATGCTTCTCTTGAGTTCTGTATTTGGAGGTCAAATTTATTGTTCAGATCTGGTCTTTTCATTAGAAATAGGTGAAATTCTCCTGTATCATTGAATGACCATCTTCTTCCCTGGAAGATGATGCTCATTTTAGCTGGATAACTTATTCTTGGCTGTAATCCAAGTTCTTTTGCCTTTTGGAATATCTGATTCCAAGCCCTTTGATCCTTTAATGTGGAAGCTGACAGATCTTGTGTAATTCTAATTACAGTTCCTCAGTATTTGAACTGTTTCTAGCTGCTTGCAATATCCTTTCCTTGGTGCGATAGTCCTGAAATTTGGCCACAATATTCCTTGGGGATTTAATTTTGGGGTCTCTTTCTGGAGGTGATCAGTGAATTCTTTCAATGCCAATTTTGCCTTCTGATTCTAAAACATCGGGGCAATTCTCTTTCATGATTTCCTGGAAGATAGCATAAAGGTTCTTTTTTTCAACGTGGCTTTCAGGGAGTCTGATAATCCTTAGATTGTCTCTCCTGGATCTGTTTTCCAAGTTAGTTGTTTTTCCTATGAGATATTTCATATTTTCTTCTATTTTTTCATTTTTTTGTTTTTGTTTGACTGATTCTTGAAGTCTTATTGAGTCATTTACTTCTATTTGTTCAATTTTAATTTTTAAAGTATTATTTCCTTCAGTTATCTTTTTTAGCTCCTTTTGTAGTTGGCCAATTGAATTTCTTGGTTCAATGCATTCTTTTTCCATTTTGCCAATTTTATTTTCCAGTGAATTGGTGATTTTTTCCAATTCACCAATTTTGTTTTCCAGTGAATTGGTGATTTTTTCCAATTCACCAATTTTGTTTTCCAGTGAATTGTTGTCTTTTTCCAATTCACCAGACTTTTTTTCCAGTTTTTCACATCTCTGTTGCAGGACGTTTTTTTCTTCTTGCACTGATCTCAATTTATTTCCCCATTCTTCTTCTAGCTCTCTTTTGAGATTCTTTATGCAATCTTCCAGCTAAGCTTTCTGAAAGGGAGACCAGCTTGAGTCCACCTTTGTGGCTTCATCTGGCATTGTTTTCAGAATCTCAGGATCTGGGGACTTCTCTAGTTTCTCTCCGTAAAAGCTGTCTATGGTGAGAGCTCTCTTCTTGTTGCTCATGCTTTTGAGCTGAAGTATCAGTCACCAGCAGGGAATACTGCAGCAGTTTGTATTTGCCCTGGGGCAGTTTGCTGAGTTGACTTCCGTCTGAGGCTGGTCTGCTAGATCCGCACTATAACCACACTTTCAGCTGCTCTCAATCCACCCTTTACCAAAGGCAGATCTGCCAAAGCACCTGCCCGCAAGCAGAGCAAAGTGGCCCAGGCGTCTCCCAGGGGTGCCTAAAATCTGCCGCTCCAACTTCCGCCCCAGGCGGGCTGGCGTCTGATCTCAGCCAGCAGCCGATTCCCCTGAGGCTAACCTTCTCCGGAGTTTTTTCAAAAGAGATTGTTGATAGAAGTGTGTTGTAGTCCAAGTGTTTGGTGGCGCCCTCACTCCAGAACCAGTTCGGAGGCTCAATTTGTCTGGGTCTGAGGGAAGGTCTCAGGAGCTCACAGAGAATGCTGTCTGCAGTTTCCATAAAAAATATTTTTAAAAGAAAAAAGAAACAATGAATAGTGTCATATTCTCTGTTTCTATGGAGGTGAAGGATGATGAATCTCTTGAGCTAAGGAGTTATTAAGGTTCTGAAAGCAACCAGAATAAACTATTAAAGTACTGAATAAATGCACCGTATTTTACTAGCTTGTGAAACAAATTCCCTTTTTTTTTTTAAGGGAAAAAAAGGGAATTTTGGAAAGGAAAGTTTCAAAGGAAGGATGAGGTACTGAATAATTGGGTGCAGTTGGCAAAGAGGGATGGGAGTATTGATGGAATTTCTCACTAGAGAAAGGCACTCGCTGATAGGGAACAATTTAGCCTCATAGCCATCTTGCTATGGCTGGTCAGAAATCAGAGTTATATCAAATTCCTGAGGTTACATTTCCCCTATAAATCCATCCATAACTTATGACATATTTGCTGAACCCCTTTTGGGGTACAGATCACCACAATATTCTACCTCATGGTGTCTTTCCCCTCACACCTCCATGTCATGTAGTAACTCTCTTCTCATCCCCCTACTGTGCCTTATGTTACCTCTTCACTCATCCCACCCTGTCTGATGGTGTCTTTCTCCCTACAGCTAGCTTTTAGAGTGGTAAACTCCTCTATAGATTTAGCCTACAGCTAAGAGCTGCTCCCACCTCATGGAGTTTTCCCTTTCTCCTGATTAATTATGATTTCCACTAAGGAACATATCTTTTCCATCATTAATTGTTAAAAACAAAACAACCCCCCCCAAAAAAACCCCAACCTTTCCTTGCTAACTATATGCTCTCCCAACTATTTCATATTTACTACTTTTGGTGTCTATTATATCTCTTTGTAACCTTTTCTAAATAAACCTACCTTTTGCCAAAGAGAATGGTCATTGTGAATTCTTCACATGACCAAATTCTAATATTTGGTGCCTTTAATCTTATCATTTGGTGCTAAATCCCAAACACATCATTTGTAACTAGCAATTTCTCTTGTATCACATCAGGAATATGATTCAAAGATTAGTGAACATTTTGATAATGCCAAGTAAATGAGATTAGTTAAAACATCAAAATTTAATTTTAATAAATAAATAGGATTATAAATATCACATATTTAAAACATTAACAGCCATCTCCAGGGAGGAAGGAAGAAAAAAGGGGAAAAGAAAAATTTACATGATAACTTTATCATGAATATAAAGCAATAGCAAGTTATGAATAATAGATTTACAATTTTCATATGCATTTTAAAAATTATATTATGTTATATAAATGCTTGCTTTATTCCATAAATTAAAAATTAAATAAGAATTTTAAAAAAACACCATCTGCCATAATTTTACCATCAGAATTCTTTTGTTTTCTATAGTATTTCTCATTCTAATCCCATCTAATTCTATCTTTTTACTTATCAAGACATTACAGAAATAGGGATATGCTTTGCTTAAACTATCAGTCTCATTCATTATAGAATTGAGTAATCTATCATCCTTTGATGAACCTGGTTAAAGGGTATTTCCAAGTCCAGCCCTAGAACCACATATCAATTTTTATACTATATTAGCAAATCATATTCTTACAGTGCCTTAAAGTTTGCAAAGTGATTTCCTTACAACTTTGTGAGGCAGGTAATACAACTGGAGACAGAAGCTGAGAGATAAGTAAGCTGCATAAGGTCCTATTGATAATAAGTGGCCAAAGTTGGGTTTTCAACCTAACTCCTCTGCCTCTCAATTCAGCTATCTTTGTATTGTGTCATACTTTCTCTAAATAGAAAGGAATACAAGGAGAACAATAAATGTGATCTCTCTGGGTAATGTAACACTAAATGCCCATGAAATAGGATTTCAAATAAATGCACCTTTCACTCTGGGCTCAACAAATTTTCTTTTTTTTTTTTTTAAATTTTATTTGCATAACATATGTGTGGGTAATTCTTCAACAATAACCCTTACATAGCTTTCTGTTACAAATTTTTCCCCCCAACTCCCCACCCCTCCCCTAGATGGCAGGATATCCACTATATGTTAATTATGTTAAAATATTGGCAAATAGAATATATGTATACATATTTCCAAACTTATCATTGTTGTGCAAGAAAAATCTTATCTACACAAAAGATATATCAGATAAAGGAAACACAATGTAAGCAAACATCAATCAAGGAGTATGAGAATGTTATGTTGTGGTCTACATTTCACATCCCTCTCTCTGGGTGTATATGGCTTTCTTCAGTGAACAATTGGAGGTGGTTTGAAGCATTTTATTATTGAAGAGAGTCATGTCTATCAGAATTGATCGTCATATATTACTGTTGTTGCCGTGTATAATGATCTCCTGGTTCTGCTCATTTCACTCAGCATCAGTTCATGTAAGTCTCTCCAAGCCTCTCTGAAATCATCTTGCTGGTCATTTCTTACAGAACAATAATATTCTATAATATTCATATACCATAATTTATTCAGCCATTCTCCAATTGAAGGGCATCTATTCAATTTCCAGGTTCTAGCCACTACAAAAAGGGCTGCCCACAAACATTCTTGCATATGTGGGGCCCTTTCCTTCCTTTATGATTTCTTTGGGATATAAGCCCAATAGAAATGCTGCTGGGTCAAAGGGTATGCACAGTTTGATAACTTTTTGAGCATAGCTCCAAATTGTTCTCCAGAATGGCTGTATCTGTTCACAGCTCCACCAACAATGCATCAGTGTCCCAGCCCTCCCACATCCCCTCCAACATTCATCATTAACTTTTCCTGTAATTTTAGCCAATCTGACAGGTGTGTAGTAGTACCTCAGGGTTGTCTTGATTTGCATTTCTCTGATCAATAGCGATTTGGAGCACCTTTTCATATGACTATAAATAGTTTTAATTCCATCCTCTGAAAATTGTCTGTTCATATCCTTTGACCATTTATTGATTGGAGAATGGCTTGAATTTTTATAAATATGAGATAATTCTCTATATATTTTATAGATGAGACCTTTATCAGAACCCTTAAATGTAAAGATGATTTCCCAATTTATTGCTTCCCTCCTAATCTTGTCTGCATTGATTTTGTTTGTACAAAAACTTTTTAACTTAATATAGTCAAAGTTACCTATCTGGTTTTCAATTAAGAGTTCCAGTTCTTCTTTGGACATAAATTTATTCCATCTCCATAGGTCTGAGAGGTAAACTATATTACGTTCCTCTAATTTACTTATAGTATCACTCTTTATATCCAGATCATGAACCCATTTAGATCTTGGTATGTGGTGTCAGATGTGGGTCAAGCCCTAATTTCTTCCACACTAGTTTCCAGTTTTCCCAGAAGTTTTTGTCAAATAGTGAATACTTATCCCAAAAGCTGGAGTCTTTGGGTTTATCAAAGACTAAATTGCTATGGTTATTGCCTAGTTTGTCTTGTGTTTCTATCCTATTCCACTGATCGACTACTCTATTTCCTAGCCAGTACCAAATGGTTTTGATGACCGCTGCTTTGTAATATAGTTTTAGATCAGGTACAGCAAGTCCACCATCGTCAGCCTTTTTTTTCATTAATCCCCTTGAAATTCTTGACCTTTTCTTTTTCCAAATGAACTTTGCTACTATTTTTTCTAGATCTGTAAGATAATTTCTTGGGAGTTTGATTGGTATGGCACTAAATAAGTAAATTAGTTTGGGTAATATTGTCATTTTTATTATATTCGCTCGGCCTACCCATGAGCATTTTAAGTTTTTCCAATTGACTAGGTCTGATTTTATTTGTGTGGAAAGTGTTTTGTAGTTTAGTTCATATAGTTCCTGACTATCCCTTGGCAGATAAATTCCCAAATATTTTATACTATCAACAGTTATTTTGAATGGAATTTCTTTTTGTATCTCTTGCTGCTGAACTTTATTGGTAATATATAAAAATGCTGATGATTTATGTGGATTTATTTTGTATCCTACAACTTTGCTAAAGTTGTGAATTGTTTCTAGTAGTTTTTTAGTTGAGTCTTTAGGGTTCTCTATGTATATCATCATGTCATCTGCAAAGAGTGATAATTTGGTTTCCTTATTACCTACTCTAATTCCTTTAATCTCTTTTTCTTCTCTTATTGCTAAAGCTAACATTTCTAATACAATATTAAATAGTAATGGTGACAGTGGGCAGCCTTGTTTCACTCCTGATCTTATTGGGAATGGTTTTAGTTTGTCTCCATTACATATGATGCTTGCTGATGGTTTTAAATAGATGCTACTGATCATTTTAAGGAAAAGCCCATTTATTCCTATACTCTCTAGTGTTTTTAATAGGAAAGGGTGTTGGATTTTATCAAAGGCTTTTCCTGCATCTATTGAGATAATCATATGTTTTTATTAATTTGGTTATTAATATAATTGATTATGCTAATAGTTTTCCTAATATTGAACCAGCCCTGCATTCCTGGTATAAATCCTACTTGGTCATGGTGTATTATCCTGGGGATGACTTTCTGTAATCTTGTTGCTAAAATCTTATTTAAAATTTTTGCATCAATATTCATTAGGGAAATGGGTCTATAGTTTTCTTTCTCAGTTTTCTCCCTACCTGGTTTAGCTATCAGCACCATATCTGTGTCATAGAAGGAATTTGATAGTATACCTTCTTTCCCTATTTTTTCAAATAGTTTATATAGTATTGGGATTAATTGTTTTTTGAATGTTTGGTGGAATTCATATGTAAATCCATCTGGCCCAGGAGATCTTTTCTTAGGGAGTTGATTAAAAGCTTGTTTTATTTCTTTTTCTAATATAGGGCTATTTAAATAATTTATATCCTCTTCTGTTAACCTGGGCAATCTATATTTTTGTAGATATTCCTCCATTTCATTTACATTATCAAATTTATTGGCATAAAGTTGGGCAAAGAAACTCCTAATTATTACTCTAATTTCCTCTTCATTGGAGGAAAGTTCTCCCTTATCATTTTTGAGACTAACAATTTGATTTTCCTCTTTTCTTTTTTGGATCAAATTAACTAAAGGCTTATCTATTTTGTTGGTTTTTTCATAAAACCAACTCTTAGTTTTATGTATTAATTCAATAGTTTTCTTATTTTCAATTTTATTGATCTCCCCTTTAATTTTCAGAATTTCCAATTTGGTATTTAATTGAGGGTTTTTAATTTGGTCTTTTTCTAGCTTTTTTAATTGTAAGCCCAGTTCATTGATCTTCTCTTTCTCTGTTTTATGCAAGTAAGCATCTAGAGATATAAAATTGCCCCTTATAACCGCTTTATCTGTGTCCCACAAATTTTGGTATGTTGTCTCATTATTGTCATTCTCCTGGATGAAATTATCGATTGTGTCTATAATTTGCTCTTTCACCCATTCATTCTTCAGGATTAGATTATTTAATTTCCAATTAACTTGTGGTCTGTTTTCTCCTGGCCTTATATTACCTGTGAGTTTTATTGCATCATGATCTGAGAAGGATGCATTTACTATTTCTGCTTTTCTGCATTTGATTTTGAGGTTTTTATGCCCTAACACATGATCAATTTTTGTATAAGTTCCATGAACCCCTGAGAAAAAAGTATACTCCCTTCTATCACTATTCAATTTCCTCCAGAGATCTATCATACCTAACTTTTCTAGCCTTTTGTTAACCTCCCTAACTTCTTTCTTATTTATTTTGTGATTTGATTTATCTAATTCTGAGACAGCAAGGTCGAGATCCCCCACTAGTATAGTATTACTGTCTATTTCTCCTTGCATCTCTGTTAGTTTCTCCTCTAGGAATTTGGATGCTATACCACTTGGTGCATATATGTTTAGTATTGATACCTCTTCATTGTCTACGGAACTCTTTAGTAAAATAGAGTTTCCTTCGTTATCTCTTTTAATTTGATCTATTTTTGTTTTTACTTGATTCGAGATAAGGATTGCTACCCCTGCCTTTCTTTGTTCACCTGAAGCATAGAAAATTCTGCTACAGCCCTTTACCTTCACTCTGTATGTATCTCTATGTTTTAGATGTGTTTCTTGTAAACAATATATTGTAGGATTCTGGCTTTTAATCCAGTCTGCTATCCACTTTTGCTTTATGAGAGAGTTCATCCCATTCACATTCACAGTTAAAATAACTATATCTGTATTCCCTGCCATCTTATTTACCCAGAGTTATGATTTTCTCTTCCCTTTCCCCTCTCTCCCTTCCCCCCTCTCCAGTACTTTGCTCTTCATGACCACCTCCCACCAATAATCCTCCTCCCTTTAGAGTCCCTCCCTCCCCTTTATACCTTTCCCCTAATACTTCTATTAGTTTATCCCTTTCCTTTTCTCCCCTCCCTCCTACCTTCCCACAAGGAGGGTCAGGCCTTTCTTTGAAGCCAAATGTGTCTGATATACTCTCCTAGAGTCCAATCTAATGAGAGAAAGTTTTACACAATACTCATCACCCTCCCTTCTTTCCCTCAATTATATTAGATCTTCTATGTCTCTTTATGAGATTTTGCCTTATTTACCTCTTTTATTTTTACTTTATTTTGCCTCCTTTCCCCCCTCCCCCCTTTTTCTTTTTCAGTATGGTATCACTTCCACCTCTAATTTCTTTTCCATTATTATCAAAGAAAAATCAAATTATACTGCCATTCTTTAAGGATACCTATAGTAGGAATATAGTTCTCAAGAGTTTTCCTTTTTACCTTTTTATGCTTCTCTTGAGTTCTCTATTTGGAGGTCAATTTTTTTGTTCAGATCTGGTCTTTTCATTAGAAATAGGTGAAATTGTCCTCTATCATTGAATGGCCATCTTCTTCCCTGGAAGATGATGCTCATTCTAGCTGGATAACTTATTCTTGGCTGTAATCCAAGTTCTTTTGCCTTTTGAAATATCTGATTCCAGGCCCTTTGATCCTTTAATGTGGAAGCTGACAGATCCTGTGTAATTCTCATTACAGTTCCTCAGTATTTGAACTGTTTCTTTCTAGATGCTTGCAAATATCTTTTCCTTGGTGCGATAGTCCTGAAATTTGGCCACAATATTCCTTGGGGTTTTAATTTTGGGGTCTCTTTCAGGAGGTGATCGGTGAATTCTTTCAATGCCAATTTTGCCTTCTGATTCTAAAACATCAGGGCAATTCTCTTTCATGATTTCCTGGAAGATAGCATCAAGGTTCTTTTTTTCAACGTGGCTTTCAGGGAGTCAGATAATCCTTAAATTGTGTCTCCTGGATCTGTTTTCCAAGTCGGTTGTTTTTCCTAGGAGATATTTCATATTTTCTTCTATTTTTTTCATTTTTTTTGTTTTTGTTTGACTGATTCTTGAAGTCTTATTGAGTCATTTACTTCTATTTGTTCAATTTTAATTTTTAAAGTATTATTTCCTTCAGTTATCTTTTTTAGCTCCTTTTGTAGCTGGCCAATTGAATTTCTTGATTCAATGCATTCTTTTTCCATTTTGCCAGTTTTATTTTTCAGTGAATTTTTGTCTTTTTCCAATTCACCAATTTTGTTTTTCAGTGAATTGTTGTCTTTTTCCAGTTCACCATTTTTGTTTTTCAGTGAATTGTTGTCTTTTTCCAGGTCACCATTTTTATTTTCCAGTGAATTGGTGATTTTTTTCCAATTCACCAATTTTGTTTTTCAGTGAATTGTTTTCTTTTTCCAATTCACCAGTCCTATTTTCCAGTTTTTGATGTTTCTGTTGCCCTGATCTCAATTTATTTCCCCATTCTTCTTCTAGCTCTCTTTTGAGATTCTTAATGCAATCTTCCAGGTAAGCCTTCTGAAAGGGAGACCAGCTTGAGTCCACCTTTGTGGCTTCATCTGGGATTGTTTTCCTAATGTCAGGATCTGGAGACTGTTCTACTTTTTCTCTGTAAAAGCTGTCTATGGTGAGAGGTCTCTTCTGCTTCTTGCTCATGATTTAAAGTTGGGATATCGGTCACCAGCTGAGAATACTGCAACAATTTGTATTTGCCTTGGGGCAGTTTGCTGATTTGACTTCCGGTCTGAGGCTGGTCGGGCTAGATTCGCACTAGGACCACGTTTTCAGCTGCTCTCGATCCACCTTTTACCAAAGGCAGATGTGCCAAAGCACCTGCTCGCAAGCAGAGCAAAGTGGCCCAGGCATCTCCCAGGGGCTTCCTGGGTGCCTAAAATCCGCCCCTCTATCACAGCCCTGACTTCTGCCCCAGCTGGAGTCTGATTGTGACCAGCGGCCGATTTCCCCTGAGGCTAACCTTCTCTGGAGTTCTTTCAAGGTAGATTTTTGATAGAAGTGCGTTGTAGTCCAAATGTTGGGCGGAGCCCTCACTCCAAAACCAGTTTGAAGGCTCACTTTGTCTAGGTCTGAGGGAAGGTCTCAGTTCACAGAGAATGCTGTCTGCAGCTCGCCATCTTGGCTCCGCCCCCCTCAACAAATTTTCATGGAAGATCTTCCCATGCAAGGCTTCATGATAAGTGCTCCAAAGAAAAAAATTCCTAACTAGAGTTGGATCTAAGTGGAGTTATAATTTATTGTCTTTTGTGTGATGATATTTGAGGGATAGCCCCACTGCCTATAATTTTTGCTTCTACCATTACTCACCTAATTGAGTAAAATAATAATGGCAGGATAATTATCTCCAGATTGCTGCTACTTAATTGGAAGGGAAGAGAGGTTATATGGAAAGGGAATAATCTAGCTTCCTCACCTCAGCACAGAATAATTTATGAGTTAAATTCAGTATCAAGATAAGACACAAAGCAGGTAAATATCAATGTAGAGGCAAGTCATGGGAGTTACAACTTTGAGTGGTAAAAAGTGGTAAGGTGCATTGATTGAGGGCAGCCCTGAGGATCACAAGATCTTAGATCTAGAACTTGCTACAAGCATACTGGATCAGTCTAAACCAATAAGGCACAAAATGTGGGGGAATAAAGTCCATGGAAAGCAGGAAGAACAATGAAAACCAACTTGAAATATTTCATGATTTTAACCATGCTTAACCTTACTATCAGCAAAAAGGAACTGCGGCAAATATGAAGAACAGGATAAAAAAAAAAAAAAAGGCCTACCATTTCTTTCTGAGGTTGCTGTAGGGAAAAAAATAAGATTAACAATCACTTTGTAATGCCTAGATTAAGATATCACATGCATTGTTCTAGAGTCTTGCTAGCATGAATTGGTTATTTGATTCTATTGAACAATAACCTCTAAATTTTCCAAGGATCACAGGCTGGTTCCACTTGTTAAAGTCAATGGGAGGCCCAGGGAATCCACAGGTGTGCTGGAAATGGTTGGTGGATTTTGGGAAAGTGCAGCCATCTGAGAGCAATCAGAGCAGAAAAAAGGAGTGGATGGTAGAAAAAGATGGGTTAGGTAGATACAGGCCTATTAAAGAGCAGAAGTCTCCCATTCCCCCAGAGTACAGGGGGGAAAATTTCAGTATTGTACATTAAGTAAAAATATATGAATAGATGATGTCCTTTGTCTCACTGACTGAAGGTACTTCCTTGTCTTATTTTAGATGCAAAACAGACTAATATTCTTTTTCTGTACCTAGCACTCAAATTCATTAAGAATTACCCTCAGATTTTCTCTTAAGAGTTAGTAACAGTTATTTAGCTGCTCAAACATCCAGTTTCTTTATCTTTAAAATGGAAATAACCCAGGGATAGTGCAAAAAGGGCTTAGTTTGCAATCAGAAGAAAACTGGGTTCAAATACTACATCTACTATTAACTGCCTCAGTATGACAGCTGGGTGGATAAGTGGATAGAGTGCCTGACTTGGAATCAGAGAGACTCATCTTCCTGAAATTCCTTGAAATCTGATCCCAGATACTTACGAGCTATGTGATCCGAGGATCCTGGGATTCTTTACCCTATTTGCCTCAATTTCCTAATCTGTAAAATAAGCTGAAGAAGGAAACAGCCAGTCACTCTAATATCTCTGTTAAGAAAACCCCAAATAGGGCTAACAAAGTTGGGTACAGCTGAAGATCAATAACAAAACCTTAGTGTACTCATTAAAAAAGGAATCATTCAGAAGGTTATTATGAAGATCAAATGAGACAAAATGCATAAAATACTTTGTAAAATTAAAGAAACTATATAAATGTCAGATTTGTTTCCTTAAATTTCAGCATTCTTTCCATGAATAAATTATTTATCATATTAGTATGTACATGATATTAGTAGGTATATCTGAGTACTTATTACACTGATCTTTATTATACTAACATCTAGTCCTAAATGCTATACATTATAAAGACAGACAATCAATTCTGTATTAAGAGGAGGACCATCAAATGGGGATGAATCTTTAAACTGCCTTAGGAGAGATGGTCAAATTAATTGAGAATGTTTAATTTGGAAAGGGGAACAAGAAGATATGTCAACTACCTACAAATTAGGAAAGAACTGGATGTGTTAAGCAGAGAGGACTCAGAGATGACATGATAGCTGTCTTCAATTTTTTGAAAGTCTCTTGCATGAAAAAAGAATCATTTTTTTTTCTATTTGGCCCCACAGAGCAGGAGCAAAAGGTGTGAATGTTGCAAAAATTGCAGCTGATTTAGATTGGTTGTCAAGAAAAAACTTCCTAACAATTAAAGATGTACAAAATTGGAATGAGCCACCTCCAGAGACAGTGAGTATTTGTTCTTTAGAGATCTTCATGCAGAGGTTGAACAAACATTGGTTGAGAGTGATAGTGGGAATTTCTTTCAAGGATGAATTGGACTAGATAGCTGCTGTTATCCCTCCCAAGTCTCAAATATTGTGATTCTATAATAACTATGTTGTTTCCCACATGTAACTTGGGGTTGTCATTGTGTGACTCAAAGGGAAGCAGAATACACATCTCTAGCAGAATAGCCTTCTCCAAAGGAAGCTTTAATTCCTACCTGGACAGAAAGCAAGAGATCAAGCTACCACTTTATTTTCCTCAGAGAGATGGGCACTAAGCTAAAATTGTTTCTGTCTGTTCCCTTAAATATTACTAGTCTGAGAGATATAGTTTTCAGGTTCAAACTAAACTTCTTCTCATTCTTCATTAACAGGGAAAGGATTAACTCAAATTTCATAGCCAAGGTTTGACTGCCTTCCCACTAAATACTACTTCTACAGTGAACATGTATAGTACATTAGCAAAGAAATCTATTTATCCAAGTTGTGGCAAAACAGAAATCAGAGAATGCAAACATAAAAGGATATATACCAGACAAAACAGAGTGAATGAGTTCTTCTATTTGGAGTGAGGTAACTTAGCTCAAGCAAGAGCAAAGGGCTAGATTTCACACAAGGAGAAAATTCTACAAAGTCTCTGGGATAGCAAGCTGGGTCATGATGGAGGGAAAAAAATGTTTTTTTCCCAAAGTGGCCTAAAGAGTGAAAGTGGGATCACACATATTTTTCTTAAAACTGGTAGCCAGAAGAAACTCTAGCATGATAAACCTAAACCAACTAAAAAGCCAACCCTAGCCCTACAACAGTCTTCCAGGATTGATCTCCACCAATGAAGAGAGACTCTCCTGATGGCCTTTGAGGCTCAGATTACACTATGAAGAGACACTGTGTCCCAGAAATCTTAGTGCAGATTTAAGCTATTGCATCTTTGAGCAATGATAGCTTAATCCTGAGTAAGATTTTGGGGAATCATTGTATTTTAATAGTTATCATAAAGAAGTAGAATTCTGTGGTACAACTAGAGCTTGTTCAGACCATCACAAGAGGGAGGATTCTGGGAAGATGATGGAGTAAGTCAGCAAATTTCAAACTCTCCAGATTCCCCCACCCAACAGAAAAATTTCACACTTCAAAGTGAATACAGAATGGTGAAAAATCAAGAAGACTTAGGCAGAACAGGGGGCCCCCTGTACAATCCAAGAAGAGGCAAAGAAAGACTTGAGCAGGGATGAACCTGTGTAAAGTACAAATACCCTACAGAATCACCAAGTGAGGATCCCTGGGGCTAGCTGGGTTTGGCTGGAGCCTCAGCAAGAACCACAGAAACCTCCTACAGTGTGAGGAGTCGGGGGTCTGACTCTGAGTATACTGAGGGAACCTCTGCTGATCTGGAAGGCCAGGCCCAGCTGTGCTGCCCAAATGCTGCTCTGGGTGAGAAGGAGGCAGTGGGCAGGGATGCTGTGGGCTGTGAGCACTTGCAGTAGGGGAAAGCTCTTTTTTTAAGGTTCCAGGTTAGAGGGGAAGTGAAACAAGAGGCACTATCCTCTCACCCCACGATTAGAGGAGCTTACATTAACACCTTTTATTAAAAAAAAATTAACCTGCAAGGAAGGAAAGAACCCAACCATAGAAATATACTATGGGAACAGGGAAGACTGGGGTTCATCTTCAAAGAGGACACCAAGGTTAAAAAAAAAAAAAAGCTACTTCTACCCCAAAGAATAATGTTAAATGGCTCTCTACCCAGAGAGAATTTGTAGAAGAACTCAAAAAAGAATTTAAAAATCAAGTGAGAATATTGAGGGAAAACTAATAAACTAAAAACCATCCAAGAAAAACAAGATTATGAAAAATAATTAACCACCTAGAGAAAGAGATATGAAAATAACTCTTTGAAATTAGAATTAGTCAGTGAAACTATGAAACTTAGAAATAACAAAACAGAATATAAAGAATGAAAAAATAGAACAGAATGTGAAACATAAGAAAAAAATCAGATCTGGAGAATAGATTAAGAAGAGAAAATATAAACATAATTGGACTATCTGAAAGCTGTGACTAAAAAAAGAACCTTGATACAGTAATGCAAGAAATAATCCAAGAAAATTGTCCTGTCGTAGAAATAAAAAAAAATCCACCAATCACCACCTCAAAGAGATCCTTTATGAAAAACATATAGGAATATTTTTTGCCAAATTTTGAAATCTCTAGATCAAAGAGAAAAACAAGGAAAGGATCTTGAAAAGTACCTTACAATTCTGGGGTTTAATTTCTAAAACATTATCATTCCTGAAATGGTCTTTTTGTTCCTTTGTGAAAGAGAATCCAAACTCATGTCTCAGTGCACTCCTCCCAAGATTCAGCCTGTAATAAAATCAGTACTGACTAAAGTTCCCAAACCCATCCTCCCTCTCCAGACCCACCAAACCCTATGTATTTGATTACATTTTCCCAAAGGATGACAAAATTTGGACTTCATTTCTTAGTATTGCCTCTCTTGACACAGATTTCCAAAAGCTTCTGATTGTATCCATAGTTTCCTGGCCACCTAAGGACCACATGAGGCAACCAGAGTTCAACTACATCCTCCCACACTAGCTGGATGATTCTGGGCAAGCCACTATTTTCCTCAATTTCTCCAATTGTAAAAAAGGGAAAAGTAATATCTCCTGCTATTGTAGGTCAGTCATTTCAGTCATGTCCTCCTCTTCATAACCCCATTTGGGGTTTTCTTAGTAAAGAAACTGGAGTGATTTGCCATTTCTTTTTTCAACTCATGTACAGAAAAGGAAATAGGGTTAAGTCATTTGCCCAGGGTCACACAGCTAGTAAATATCTAGGCCAAATTTAAATAGTGCTCTATCCACTGTGCCATGTACCTGTAACAATATCACCCACCTTCTAGGATTTTGGCGAGAATCAAATCAGATCATATTGATAGAGTGCTGAGCATAGTTCCTTTCACATAGAACATAGTAAACACTTAATAAGTGCTATTTTCCTTCTCTCACATTTGGTAGATGTTACAAGATCATGTAAGTCATCCCATCCTGCTCCCATCAATTAGATGCATTTTCATTTGGAGACAAAGCAGAGTAGAACTACCCAAACTAAATGCTATTGGATAGCAGCCTTTGTCCATCAGACAGAAGAAAATTTCCCCTGGTTAACTGTTCAGTGAATGATACATGAGTGCTTTATTTCATCCCAACATTAAATCCTTCATCTTCTAACAGAGTGCTATTCAATAAACCACATTATTCCAATTTGCAGGTGATTATCCCATAGGAGGATTAAATCTAATGCCAAGATAGATTCCTTCCTCTGAAACAGATTAGCCTCTGCCTATCAGGTCTCATGAGGTCAGGACTTTGTCACAATAACAAGTTGGACTAAGTGACTTTTGAAGTCCTTTCCAATTCAGCGATTCTATAACTTTCTGTCATTCTATTGAAAATATGTGTTTGTATTCGATTCCTTGAGACAGGACTCTTTTCTCAGTAAATGTCAGCATCAGCACAACAGTGACAGACACACATGCTCTCACTCTAAACTCTTGGTGTATACCATGAGAAAAAAAAAAATCACAGTAATGGAGCGAAAGTAATCTTTAGAAGTCGAGACAAGCAAAATCTTGCAAAAGCAAGCAATACAAATCAACATATTCCAGGCAGAGAGGCAAAATTTTCTCCTGGTGATTTCATAATTAGACAGACAGGTATATTTTGATTTTTTTTTAAATCCAATATATAAATATCAAACTTACAAAATAGGTTAATTAAGGGGCAGTTAGGTATTGCAGTGGATAGAGCACCAGCTCTGAAGTCAGGAGAATCTGAGTTCAAATCTGGTCTCAGACACTTAACATTCCCTAGCTGTGTGACCCTGGACAAGTCACTTAGCCCCAATTGCCTCAGGAAAAAAAAAAGTCAATTAAGGCATGAATTATAAAATGCATATTATTACTTGGAAAGACTACTTCTTTTGGTACATGCTTTCCCCTTTTTTATGAGACCTGTGATTTCATTGGAATAAGAAATTCCCCTTGAAGAAATTTTTCCTATCAATAAGATAGGCACCTGTTTCACAGTACAATTACACTGGATATCAGAGTCATATATGTCAGAGATAGGATTTAAACCCAGTTTTGTTTTTTTTTTTTCCAACTCTGGGATCAGTTTTCTATCCACTATGTCATGGTAACTTTCTATTGGTGTACTTAAACTATAATTCCAAGTTTTAAAAATTTTAGTTTACATTCAAGTTTTGAAAAATTAATATCTTAAAATAAAAATGTAAATAAAATAAACAAACCCAGGATGTACTTAGTATAAAACCAAAGGGGGTGTAATTTCCTCCTCTCTAACCAAGTTGATCATAAAAAGCAAAGAATGAACAACAGAAATAATAAGTTGTTAACAGTTAAATAGGAATCATTTCTTTAGGAAGTATGAATATTCCTCTGATTAAGTTAGAAGAGATTAATTGAGGAAACAAATTACCCATCCCTCTGGGAAATTTAAATAGCCAAAGTCTAGGGATAGGTAGGTAGCTCAGTGAATGGGTTCATCAGACTTGCAGTCAGGAAAACCTGAATTCAAATCCAGCCTCAGTGATTTACTAGCCCTATGGCCTAGGATAAGTCACTTTAACCCTGTTTGCCTCAGTTTCCTCATTGGTAAAATGAGCTGGAGAAGGAAATGGCAAATGCTCCAGTATCTCTAACAAGAAACCTCTAAATGGGGTCATGAAGAGTCAAAATGAACAAAGACAGCAAAGTTTAGGCTTTGTGCAGGCTCAAGACATCATTGTGAAAGAGATCCCAGCAAGCAATGATTTAATGTCTAGCAGAGATTTAAGAACGCCGATCTCGAGAGTTCAAGATGCAATTGAACAAAGAAAGACATAGTCCAGACAGATATATTTACAGGAATGTAGACTGTCAAGGAAAAAAGCAACTTGAAGGAATGGGACTCCTTAGCAACAGAGAAGAGAGACAGATATGGACTTAAGAGCAAACTAATCTTGAAGGCTTGCGTCTATCTATAGAGATGGACAGACCCTTTTTTAGCCAAACTAAGAGACATACCCAATAGACATTTAAAGAGAGAAAGAACAAAGTCTTATAGTGCCAGGTATGGTAAGTCATTCAGCCACATGTTACAAATTGTGGGTTTAATTACTACTGTAATTTGTGCCCATTCTTCCATGAGACTGCTGTGGGAATTTGTGGGGAAACACACCATTTTAAACAAGGTTTAATAAGTTTTATGGTTACTGGTTTTCTGCTTGTTTGTGAAGGGGTAGGGTGTTTGTCATTTTAGTAAATACTTTTGCTAATATCTAATTGTGTCTACTGTCTGATTGTTAATTATAAGAGCACAGATGGGGGTTTGTTTATAAGTTATTGTGTTAAGAATGCAAACCCATGAATTTGCTCCTAAATCTCAAGAGCAGTAGTTTTATGGAGGTGCTATATATTAATTGCTTTCATCAGCCAATCATAAACTCCCTGAGGAAGGAGTTTTTGTGTCCCCAGCACCAAATACATTGTTGAGAACATAATAATCCTTGATAAATACTTGATTATTGATTTTCAGTACCCTCAGGTCATTTTTCAAGAGCCTCAACTCAAACCCATGTTTGAGCACATTACTAAAACCGTGTTTGAGAAAAGGTTCTACTACTAACAATTTACAATTTTGTGTGAATTTGTCAGCGGGTAACTTTCCCAGAGGGGAACTAGTTGACACAGTAGATAGTGACAAACCTGAAGTCAGTAAGATTCATCTTCCTGAGTCGAAATCTAGCTTCGAACAGTAGTAAGTGTGTGACCCTGGTCAAGTCACTTAATCCTGTTTGTCTCAGTTCCCTCATCTGTAAGAAAAGCTGGAAAAGGAAATACCAAACCACTCCACAATCTTGGCCAAGAAAACCTCAGATAGAATCATAAAGGATCACACAACATTTAAAAATGACTGAAAAACTCCCCCAAATTATGGATATTTTAAACTAATAATATAAAAGTCTTTGTCTCTTTCTAAGGGGATTTCAGACTCTAGTCAGCTAGGAAAGAAGGCTATTGTTTTGTGTTTTGTTTTTCAGGTGACTTGTTCCTAAATAGATTTTTTTTCCTATTAGATGATTATTCCCTTGCAGGCCAAATCTATGCTGATCTCTTGCTGATATCTCAGATATCACCCTTGTAATGATTTCGGTGCATTATATTTTGAATTAAGGAGAAGTTACAGTTCTTGCTCCTCTTCTGGAACATTTGACTGGTTTATAAATCAAGCAAGTGAGTAAGCATTTCCAAGTAAAGAGGTACATGTGTCTTTCAATGATTTCAAAGTGGTTGACTTGTATTTTTTTTTCATTTCAAAAGGTATCTCCTGAATTTCTCTCTCTTGTGCCCTGAGCAGACATTTTTTTTAATTTTATTTTTTTATTTTATTTGCATAACATATGTGTGGGTAATTCTTCAACAATAACCCTTACATAGCTTTCCGTTACAAATTTTTCCCCCAACTCCCCACCCCTCCCCTAGATGGCAGGATATCCACTACATGTTAATTATGTTAAAATATTGGCAAATCGAATATATGTATACATATTTCCAAACTTGTCATTGTTGGGCAAGAAAAATCTTGTCTACACAAACGATATATCAGATAAAGGAAACACAATGTAAGCAAACATCAGTCAAGGAGTATGAGAATGTTATGTTGTGGTCCACATTTCACATCCCTCTCTCTGGGTGTATATGGCTTTCTTC
Organism: Myrmecobius fasciatus; assembly: GCA_023553655.1. Classification (NCBI taxonomy): domain Eukaryota; kingdom Metazoa; phylum Chordata; class Mammalia; order Dasyuromorphia; family Myrmecobiidae; genus Myrmecobius; species Myrmecobius fasciatus. Next base: position 327,885 of record JAJPUD010000232.1, on the reverse strand, counting down.
AGTGAACAGTTGGAGGTGGTTTGAAACATTTCATTGTTGAAGAGAGTCATGTCCATCAGAATTGATCATCATATAGTACTGTTGTTGTCGTGTATAATGATCTCCTGGTTCTGCTCATTTCACTCAGCATCAGTTCATGCAAGTCTCTCCAGGCTTCTCTGAAATCATCTTGCTGGCCATTTCTTACAGAACAATAATATTCCATAATATTCATATACCATAATTTATTCAGCCATTCTCCAATTGAAGGGCATCTATTCAATTTCCAGTTTCTAGCCACTACAAAAAGGGCTGCCACAAACATTCTTGCACATGTGGGACCTTTTCCTTCCTTTATGATTTCTTTGGGATATAAGCCCAATAGAAATGCTGCTGGGTCAAAGGGTATGCACAGTTTGATAACTTTTTGAGCATAGCTCCAAATTGTTCTCCAGAATGGCTGTATCTGTTCACAGCTCCACCAACAATGCATCAGTGTCCCAGCCCTCCCACATCCCCTCCAACATTCATCATTAACTTTTCCTGTCATTTTAGCCAATCTGACAGGTGTGAAGTGGTATCTCAGGGTTGTCTTGATTTGCATTTTTCTGATCAATAGTGATTTGGAGCACCTTTTCATATGACTATAAATAGTTTTAATTTCATCCTCTGAAAATTGTCTGTTCATATCCTTTGACCATTTATTGATTGGAGAATGGCTTGAATTTTTATAAATATGAGACAATTCTCTATATATTTTAGAGATGAGACCTTTATCAGAACCCTTGAATGTAAAGATGATTTCCCAATTTATTGCTTCCCTCCTAATCTTGTCTGCATTGATTTTGTTTGTACAAAAACTTTTTAACTTAATATAGTCAAAGTTATCTATCTGGTTTTCAATTAAGGGTTCCAGTTCTTCTTTGGACATAAATTTATTCCATCTCCATAGGTCTGAGAGGTAAAGTATATTACGTTCCTCTAATTTACTTATAGTATCACTCTTTATATCCAGATCATGAACCCATTTAGATCTTATCTTGGTATGTGGTGTTAGATGTGGGTCAAGCCCTAATTTCTTCCACACTAGTTTCCAGTTTTCCCAGCAGTTTTAGACATTTTATTTTTCAAGGAATATGGGACTTCACATTTTTCAGATCAGCCCAAGGACTGACATTAGTCTTTTCAACTATAGCTATCACATTTATTTATTAGAATTTTTTCCTGCCTGTAATTTGTCACTGACATTAATTTAAAAAAAAAAATAGTTGTACCTTGAATTATTATTAATTAGAAAAATATTTTTGTTTTCTATTATAAGTGAATTATATAATTATTCAGCCGCAAAATTCACTCATATCACTGAAGGATCATCTTTTCTTTTTGATCAGCTATTTAGAATTTACATGATTAAAACTGCCACCCACAATTTTGCACTTGTCAAAAATATTGCCAGAATTTTTAAATGTTCTGTTAAAAGTCTGTTGTATTTCTCCATTTGTAATCATAAAATTATTTAAAATAGTATATAAAGAATTCTACTGAGGGAATTTTTAAAAGAAATTAATCTTAATTTTTAATCTTGTAATATATAGTGTGTGTGTATGTGTGTGTGTGTGTGTGTGTTGGGAGAGAAACAAGTATTATCACTTATCTGAAAAAAACAGAGGTATTCTGCAAGCAAAAAATATGGAGAAAGTATGTGATAATATAGAGAGGGAGCTGGGATCAGAGTGCCCAGGATGTGGTAGAAAGGACCTTGAGAAAGGAAATCAATAAAAATGTGGAGATTTTCAGAAAAAAAGATGAGAAAAATTAATGGGACTGACCATTGGAGCCAAAGGCAATAGAAAAGTCAGTAAGGGTCAGAACAAGCATAAAGCCTGCTGTATAGCAACTTCAATTAAATATAGCTTCAGAGATCTCTGCTTCATACCTGAGTTGGAATACTTTATACACTAACTCTGATAACTGGCCATCTTGTCTCTGCTTAAAGACCATCAATGGAGCCACTCCTTCATAGGATAATTAATTATACTTTCCAACAGTCTTAGTCATTCTTTCTTACCTTGACTTTTAAAACCTGCCTTTCTGCTTTCTACTTAAATGGAAGATTACTCAATAATAAAACACATTTCACTAATTACAGATTCATATATGCTAATATATTTATAGCAGTATTTTTTTCATTATAATAACAAAGAACTGAAAATAAAGTACTTTCCCAATGATTGAAAAAAGCAAAGCATGGTGCATACATGTAATAGAATACCATTTAGCAAGAGATGATTCCATTAAAAACGGAAAAGTATGGGAAGACTCAGAGCTGGGAAAGCACCTCATCAAATCTCTGTACAAGTAAGGAATGCTCAACAACATACTAAACAAGTTGAGGACCCCAAAAAGGGGTAAACACACTTAATTCATCCACTGTTTATTTGCTTAAAAAGTTCCATACAACTTCAAGAAATGACCCAAATCTTAATTATTAGCATGCTTTATCATAAACAAAACTCAATGTTGTCAAACGCATTTTTATTTAGATTTAACAATCCCATGAAAGTCACTGTAGCCAGAATAAAAAATGGTACACTCTGACTAGGTCACCCACCTGCTCTCTCATCTAGTTCAAGAATGTACTAAAGCCAATTGTTAAATTTTCAGTGTGAGCATTTACATCTTAGAAATCAGCAAATTCAGAGTTTAATTTATTGTTTTGTTGATTTCAAGAGTTAATAAAATGATGAAAATATGTTAATGTTGAACTGACTCCATTTGGAGTTTTCTTGTTAAAGATATTGGAGTATTTTTAATTTCCTTCTCTCTCTCATTTTACAGATGAACAAAGTGAGACAGAATTAAATGACTTTGCTGGTATCACAATAGCTAGTGTCTGAGGCCAGATTTGGACATGTTAATAATGCAGATTAAACTTTAAAATATGTCTTGTGTAAAACCAGTTATTGCTATGTAGATTAAACTTTAAAAATGTGTCTTATGGATAGAGCATCAGCCCTGAAGTCAGGAGGCCCTGAGTTCAAATTTGACCTCAGACACTTAACACTTCCTAGCTGTGTGACCCTGGGCTAGTTACTTAGCCCCAATTGCCTCAGGAGGAAGAGGGGGAAAATGTGTCTTGCATAGAGCCAGTTATTAAACATTTATCTGTGTACTCCTTGACCCTGCTCTCCAGATCTCACCTGGGGCCATGTTCTTTTGGTTGATAAGAATTAATTATATCTAGCCATCATAGTCCTGACCTCATCAAACCCTAACCAACTATGTACCAATGCTGTCCCAGGCCCACTTTCCACCTCTTGATCAAAGAATAACAATCAATCAACACTACCATTTATGGAAAGGATATGTCAATCAATTATCCTATAATTCGACTCATCATCCTTGTGACTTTCTGTTCTGAAACACGCTTTTCCCTTTATTTGTTGCCTTTCCCAAATAAAATATAAGCTCCTTGAGGTCAGGGACTATCTTGCTTTTGTATTTGTAGCCATAGCTCCTAGCATAAGATCTGGCACATAGCAGGTGCTTAATAATAAAAACACTTTTTAATTCATTCATCTGTTCATTTATTCACTCATTTCCACACAATGTTGGATGTTCAGTAAAAGTAACAAATCACTACATTTTACTTGGAAACAGTCATCATTAAAAACAAGAAAAAGTAATTATCTGGATGCAAAGGCTGACTTCTATTCCTGTTCCAACCACTTCTTAATCCTATTTCCTATTGGCCAGTAATAGGAAGAACCACCAATTCATTTACATCTAGATGCAAAACAATTTGAGTAATGAAGATACTTCATCCAAATGCAGCTATTTTTGTGAAGCCAAGTGTTATGGTATATGAATGGGCCCATACAATGTACCATAATGATTTTCCTACTTTGGTAGTAAAGATGCATTTTGTGAATCCCAAAGTGTGAACAGAATTTTACCAGATTCCCACATCATAATTACCACTTATAGGAAAAAAAAGAAATCAACTTAAGCTTGATATTCATTTTTATTATCTCAATTCACAGTAAGCCCAATTTAAAAATTCTGACTAATAAAGACAAAGTTTCAAAGCAAATGAATACTTCTTTTTAATAGACTATTTCCAGAAATCCTGAGGAAGAGAGCTAGTTTTAAATTATGATAGGTCAGAAGCTTCTCATCTCCTAGCAACAAGTCTGGGGCCAGTGCTCTCCTGAAAGCTGTAAATATGTATTATATCACAAGAATAGGATGAAATTTTAAATAGATAGAATTTATTGGTTTAATAGTTTGTTTTGGGTTTTTTTTTTTTTTACTTAAATTCACAGCAAAACCAAGTTTAACAATGTACTAACTAAAAACTCTCACCAAATTTAGGGATGGTTTTAGGAGTAATTATTTTAACCAAGGAAAAAGCAATTAAGCTTGGAAGACTATTTTCTTTCTTGTGAAGAATTTATCTATTAAGTAACCACAAGCAGAGAGGAGGCAACCAATTATTTACTCAATTTTGCTCTTGTATTTAACATTTCAAAAGGAAAGAAAGAATATTTATGCATAGGATAATGACCTAGTGAGAAGCTTTCTGGATTTGGAGTCAAAAGACTTAGTTTTGAGATTGGGCTCTGACATTTAACTTGATATCTGATCTCAGGCAGGTCCTTTCAATCTTCTCTCCTTTAGTTTTTTCATCTATAAAATGGGGACAATAATACTTATTTTATCCACCTCATATGATTTTTAGGAAGATCAAATGAAATCATTAACTCTTGTCCTTTTTGTAGTTGCCCCAGAAATGAAGAATAATTCAGATACTTTCTCATATAAGCTTTTGGCTCACAGCTTTGACTCTGAGTGCCCTTAAAAAGGAGATTAGGAGAGTGACCTGGTGTATAAAACAATGAGGTACAAGACAGTAAGTTATGTGTTGGAGTCCTTCCTCTGTAACTTATTAACTGTGTAACCATGGGAAATTTTTTTAACCTCTGCCTGACACAGTTTCCTCATCTATAAAATGGTTATAACTATAGCACCTGCCTTAAAAAGTTGTTGTGAAGGTCAATTGAAATAATATGAGTAAAGAACTTTGAAAAATCTTAAAGGACAATATAAATGTTAGCAATTCTTACTTGCCTCAGGCCAGTTCTTTCCAGGAAATGTCAGCTATGTTAGGAACCTCCAAAAGATACATATCAATCCTCCTAACCTTTTCTCTTCTAAGGACATATACTTAACCATTAAGACCTATATCCATATTTGGGCAGGTAAATTCCTTGCCAATGACTCAGTATTTAATTGATTGCTAAATGTAGTACTTGGCTTGGACACGGCCACCATTCTTCATTTGCTATATGTTACTACCTATGATGTTATAATTATTCTCACTTTTGCCTTGTTGTTTAATAAATATTTTATGTTTAAGACCTGATGGTGTCACAGTATCTGATTATGTATAAATGGTAATTATATCAATGAGTGCTCATGAGTTAGACTAGAAAGTAAGTTGTAGGAGTGAACTCTCCTGTCTATCTCCTACTTTAATTCTATGACCATACAAAAGTTTGAATTGTTTCAGATATATCTCCTTGGTGTAATTTCATATCTGGAACCCCATATTTGCAGTATGAGTACAACAAGGCAAGAGCAAGAATAATTATAACATCATAAGTAGTTAAGATATGGCAAATGAAGTAATAAGCAAAGCATTACAATCTGCACATAAAAATGTGTCATACTCTTTTACCATCATATTCATTGTCTCTGGGGAAAATAAATGTTTCTTATAGAAACCTAAGAGGAAAATACATGAATAAGGAAAATCCAAATGATAAGGGCAAGATATAATTCTTGACTACAAACTTTGATGTTTTTGTTCCACACAAGAACAACTGACAGTATATGAAATTACTTCTTTGCTAATTGCTTCCCCAATGGTCCTCATTCCCCCCTGCTGTACAACTCTTCCTCTTCTCTTTTCAAGTTGATGAAACAGGAACAAGATCTTTTTATTCACATTTGCCCTTAAAAGGGCACCAAGAAAGTGATATGATATTATAATGATAATTTCCTTAAGCCAGAAAACTGCAAAGCTCTTCAAATTGGCTTGTGTTCTCGTTCTCTCTCTCTCCCTCCCTCTCTCTCTTTTTCACTCTCTGTGTCTCTGTGTCACTGTGTCTCTGTGTCTTTCTCTGTCTCTGCCTCTATCTCTCTGTCTCTCTATCTCTGTGTCTGTCTCTCTCTGTCTTTGACTCTCTCTTTGTTTCTCTGTCTTTCTCTCTGTGTCTTTCCCTCTCTCTTTCTCTCTCTCTGTCTTTCTCTCTGTCTGTCTCTGTGTCTCTCTGTCTCTCTCTCACCCCCTCTCAATGAGTAAGCCCAAACAACTTTTTAATCAACCAGATTCTGCTTTGTCCAAACAACTTCAAATTGTTGTGTGTAATAAAACAGCTGCAAAGCCTATCTTCTCTCCCTCTGCTTTTCACTCTCAAATAATAGGGAGCAGTAAAGAACAAGTCACCTCCGAGAAGTTTTACTTTTCTTAAATTATAAATGAGGTAAAAACACCTGCAGCTCTTTTCCAATCAGGAGGTTCCCAGTCTTTTGCTCATATGCAAAGCAATGTTTCTCTTTTAATCAGCAGCCTTCAAATACAACTGAAGCTTTCCTAACAGTTTACTTCTTCTTTTAGTATTTTCTTAACTCCTCTCCTGCTGAATTCTTCACTGCTTCTAATAGCTCAAATCAGAAACTTCTGGTGGGTAGTGTGTGACTTATCTTCCCCTTGTAAGATAAAACTAACAAAATCCAAATTTTAGTCAGTTATGAAAATGTCTATTTAACCTTTTCACAGTCTCTAAACATCAATTACAAAATCATATTTAAAAGTTAGAAAACATGTAATAATTAATATGTGCATTAAAAATATAACTCTTATTGGACCAAGCTCTGGTATTCCCTTCCCAATTTGGGGGGGGGGAGTGAAAAAAGAAGAGGGACAAAGGGAAAGAGAAAGAGAAAAAGAGAGAGAGAGTGTGTCATCTTTTTCTTCTGAAACATTATAAATTGGTCATAGATCTGTACTTCCAGCTTTTTTGTGACCTACTTCTTTTTAGGCACCTAGACCTGATCTGCTTTATGCTATCAGCTGATTTTCAGTGTCCTGAGACTTACTTTACATTCCCAAACTTGAATTTGCAGATAGCCTGAACTAATATTTTCATGCATCATGGAATGACTTTGCTTTTGGTTCTCCTTAATCACAGATATACAAGAAAAATAATTTAGTGGGTCAACAATAGCAGGATAGTTCTTTATAAGAATAAAAGATCAAGTTATATAGTCTAGTGTAAACTAAGTTCCACCTCCCCCTACACACAAGTATTATAGCCAAACAGCATAAAAGACTCATAACTATGTCAGTAATCAGTCAATAAGCATTTATTAGGTATCTACTATGTTCTAAACACTTTGCTTAGCACTGGGGAGAAAAAGAAAGACAAAAGACATTCCTTGCTGGCAAGGAACTCATCATCTGGTGGGGAAGACAAATTATGTACAAACAAGGTTTACATGGGATAAATTGGAACTAATCAAGACAGATGGCACTAGCATTAAGAAGGATTGGGGAAAGATTTTTGCAGAAGGTGATTGTTAGCTGGGAACTTGAAGGAATCCAGGAAATCAAGAAAGAGAAAATGAAGAGAGAGAGTATTCTGACATGGAGAACAGCCAGGGATGAATCTTGGAATGAAGAGATGGAGTATTATGTGTGCAAAGATTGGATCAGAGAGTGTGTGAGAGTGAGGGAAACAGTAAAATGTTAGGAAGAGTTTTGAATGCTAAAGGATTTTGGATTTAATCCTTGAGGGATTGAAAATCACTGGAATTTGTTGAATAGAAGGTGATGCAATTAGACTGATGCTTTAGGTAGCTTCCTGAGTGGAGGATGGATTGGAGAGAGGTAAGGTTTGAAAAAGGAAGACCAATCAACAACATATTGCAATAATCCAAGTGTGAGTTAATAGAGGCCTGCAATGGGATACTGATAGCATCAAAGGAGAGAATGGGGTGAATATTTAATGTCACAAAGGAAAAATCCAAAGGACTTAAAACAGATTGACTATGGGAGGGGAGAGAGTGAGATTAAGAGCCCTCAGAATTAGGATAATGAAGAGCCCTTAACAGTAATAGGAAAGTTTGGAAGAGGGGAAGGTTTGGAGATAAAGATAATGAATTTAGTTTTAGACTGATCCGAACTAAATGTGTAAATAATGAATTTAATATATTTATAAGACATCCAGTTCCAGATGTCCAATAGACAGCTGGAGATGAAAATCTGGATATTAAGAAAGAGGTTAGGTTGGATAAGCAGATCTGATAATCCTTGACAAAAAGATAATAGTAGAATCTATGAGAGCTAATGAAGTCACCTAGAGAAATAATATCTAGGAAGAGAAGATAGCCCAGAACAGAATCCTGAGAAATATTCACCATTAGCTAAAATGACCTGGAGCAAGACCCAGAAAAAGATAGAAAGAAGTAGTCAGGTAGGAGGATATACAGTAAACTCATAGAAACTCAGAGAGTGTCAAGGAGAAAAGAGTGAATGACAGTGTCAAAGGCTGAAGTGAAGTCCAGAGCAATGAGGATTGAGAAAAGGACATTAAATTTGACAATTAAGAGATTATTGGTAATTTTGGAGAGGACAGTTTCCGTTGAATGATGAGCTTGGAAGCAGGAGAGTCAAAAAGAGATTTGAAAAGAAGAGAAAAAGAAGAGAATTATTATGGCTGGAATTTTAAGGAATTTAGCCACAAAAGTAAATATATATATGTATATATGTATATATATACATACATATATGGGATAATAGCTAATGAGGATGAACAGCTCAAATGAGAGTTTTTTGAGGATGGAGGAGACCTGGGCACATTTATAGGCAGTAGGGAAGCAGTCATTAGACAGGGAGAAATGAAAGATTAGTGAAAGTAAGAATGATAGGGATATGGGGAGTGGGGGTAATCTGCTAGAGAAGGCAGGATGGAATGGGATCATTTGTGAGGGTAGGGGGCTTGGTGAGGAGAACTATCTTTCTGTGAAACAGGGGTAACCTGTAATATATTTGCAAGCTCTAAGATTCTATAATTCTATAAAGTCTGCACAGACCACATCTCTATATGATGGTGGACTCCAACTAGGACAGTAAAATTTACTCAGCTCAGTTCCCCTCAAGTCATCTAACACTATGAAAGTTGTAAAATAACTGCTCCTAGGTGCCCGCCACACCAACTATAGCAAATCTGATTGATCCAATTTTATGACCTTAGGCCAGTCTGTTTTTTCTTGGCAGTGAAAGTAAGGTTTCATCAGTTGGCAGGCAATTTTTATCTTTAGTAAGACATAATCCTGAACAGAGGAGAGAATACAAAGAGATAGCTTATTGAATATTATATTCGGCTTTCTAACCAAAAAGACAAAACACAACTGTATAATTAGGGCCCACAAACAAAATGGGAAAAATAAAGCTCAAAATTTATTCTTTTCTTCCATTTACAGTAATTAACTCTGTTTAATGGTTCCCCCATCAGAGTTGAAACTAAGCATGACCTACTTGTCTATCCTAATTGGATCTCGATCTCAAAAGGTTACAAGGCCATGAATATTATACAAGAATAAAGGAATGGAACTGGGTTGTGCAAATTACCTCTCCCAATTTCAGGAGCTGAGGATGTTGTGAGATGGAAAAGAAAGACAGCTGTGTCCCCTGAAGCTGCAGGGAATACAGCTGCTCCTAATTCTGTGGACTCATTTAATGTCAGGACACGGCCTCAAGGCTGGTCTTGGTCAAGTGCTAGGTTAGAGACCATCACTGATTGAGGGACTGACTGGAAGGATTGACTGGAAGGAGAGGGTTCTAGTTGGATGGGGCAGCAAAAACTGCAAAATAAAAGAAAAAAAACCAGTTCCTTGGTGATGTTGTGCCAAGGGCTGTATAGGCAGAGAGCTTGCATTTGTGGGGAGAATACTTAATTCCTAAAGGGTTTGACAGAAATACCATGAGGAATGAGCTCAGTGTGAATCATGGTTAGAGATCTAGACCTGAAAGGCATTTCAGAGACCATTTGACCCAACTCACCCATTTTACAGATGGGGAAATTGAAACCTAGGAAATGATGTGCCCTTCATTACTCACTGTCAGAATAGGTCATTAGAACCCAGGTCCTTTGGACTTAAGAACCAGGTGCTTTTTGTCCACTGAACAATGGTGATTCTGCTGAATGTAGGTGGGTATCAAGTTAAAAGCTAAGCAAGGGAGTTTTGATTCTTAATTTAAGCATAGTTCAAAGAAATATTACATTTATGCATTTTTTCTGCCTCATCTGATATTATTTGACTGATATTGATTATTTCTATGGTCAGATCTTTAAGGGATATTACATATATATGCATATACACATATTAATATATTATGTGTATTTATTATTATTAATTTTTATGGGATAAGTACAGCTAGGTAGCATAGAGTACCAGGCTTAAAATCAGGAAGATTCATTTTCCTGAGTTCAAATCTAATCTCAGACACTTTCTAGCTGTTTGACTCTGAGCAAGACACTGTTTGCCTTAGTTTCCTCATCTGTAAAATGAGCTGGAGAAGGAAATGGTGAACCACTCTTATCTTTGCTACGAAAATACAAATGGGGTCATGAAGAGTTGGACACAACTGAAATGACTGCACAATAAATATTAAGGGGTATGTAGTGTTCTGTTTTTTGAATTCTTTTGAAACATGGAGAAAGGAGAGGGAGAGAAAGAAAGATCTTGTTAGAAAAGAATGTAAGGTGGTGACCTCCTGAATCAAATGCATTTTTATAATCAATGAACATTAAGCTACAGAAGAATTCCTTATTTGACAATAACTGCTAGAGAACCTGGAAAGCAGTTTGCCTGAAATTAAACTTAGATCAATAACTTATACTATATATTGCAATAAGTTGAAAGTAGATGTGTGACTTAAATATGAAAGGTTACATCATAAAAAAAGGTTTTTTTAAGAGAAAAAAAAATCAGATACCCTTTACAGCTATGTCTGGCAAAAAATTCTTGAACAAGAAATATAGAAGACATTACCAAAAAATCAAATAGGTTATTTCAATTACATGAAATTGAAAAGCTTTTGCATGAAGAAAATCAATATGGCTAGAATAAAAAGAAAATTTGTTTATTGAAGGGGAAAATGTTCTATGAAATATTTCTGATAAAGGAATGATAATCAAGATCTATAAGGAAATAACCCAAACCTATTACACTGATTCATTCCCCAGTGAACAATTGGTCAAAGGATATGAACAAATAGTTCTAAAAAGACAAATTGTAAACACTTAACAACCACATAAAAGATTGCTCCAAATTGCCAATAAGAAAGAAATATGAGTTAAAGTAATTCTGAGGTTTTGTCATCATACTTAGGGAAATTGACAAAAAAAAAACAAAAGATGAAAATTCAATGTTGAAGAGATTATGGGAGAAAACAAGCTATGCTAATATGCTATTGGTGAAAATGTGGATTGTGACAACTGTACTGAAAAATAATTTAGATTTATGCTTAAAAAAATTGAAATTTGACCCAGACTTCCTATTTCTAGTTTAATCAATTAATTAACAAGCATTAATTAAGTGCCTACCATGTTCTAGGCACAGGGAATACAAAAGAAAAAAATGATAATCCTTGATCATAAAGAGCTTACAGACTAGGTCGGGGAGACAATGTATACATAGATAGTTCTTTTACAAATAACCAAAATACATAGAAAGTGATTAGGGTGGGGTGGGGGGGTGCTGCCCTAGCAGCCATCAGGAATCAGGAATGGTTTCATTTAGCAGATAGTATTTGAGCTAAGCCTGGAAAGAAACCTAAGGATTCTAAGAAACCAAAGAGAATGAGAGTACAGTGTGTTTGAGTCTGGGCAACAGCCAGGGCAAAAGGATGGAGGTGGGAGATGGAGAGTAATCAAAGGAATAGTAAATAGAGCCTACCAAATCCATTGGCTATTATCTATATCTCTCCTCCCCTCTTCGGCTAAAAATCTTAAAAAATTCCTCTGCAGTCTGATTTCTAAACACTAACATCCAATTGAAACTGCCTTTTCCTATTTTATCAAATAGTTTATATAGTATTGGAGTTAATTGTTCTTTGAATGTTTGGTAGAATTCACATGTAAATTCATCTGGCCCTGGAGATTTTTCTTAGGAGTTGATTAATAGCTTGTTCTATTTCTTTTTCTAAAATGGGTCTATTTAAATAATTTATTTCCTCTTCTGTTAACCTGGAGAGTCTATATTTTTGTAGATATTCCTCCATTTTTAGATTATCAAATTTACTGGCATAAAGTTGGGGAAAGTAACTCCTAATTATTGCTCTAATTTCCTCTTCATTGGTGGAAAATTCTCCCTTATCATTTTTGAGACTAACAATTTGATTTTCCTCTTTCCTTTTTCTAATCAAATTAACTAAAGGCTTATCTATTTTATTGTTTTCTTTTTTTCACAAAACCAACTCTTAGTTTTATTTATTAATTCAATAGGTTTTTTTTTATCAATTTTATTAATCTCCCCTTTTATTTTCAGAATTTCCAATTTGGTATTTAATTAAGGGTTTTTAATTTGTTCTTTTTCTAGCTTTTTTGATAGTAAGCCCAATTCATTGATCTAGGTGCAAGTAAATATCTAGAGATATAAAATTGCCCCTTATTACCACTTTGGCCATATCCCACAAATTTTGGTATATTGTCTCATTATTGTCATTCTCCTGGATGAAATGGCTGATGTGTCCATGATTTGCTCTTTTACCCATTCATTCTTTAGGATTAGATTATTTAATTTCCAATTAACTTTTGGTTTGTTTTCTCTTGGCCTTATATTACATGTGATTTTTATTGTATCATGATCTGAAAAAGATGCATTTACTATTTCTGCCTTTCTGCATTTGAGTTTGAGGTTTTTATGCCCTAACACATGGTCAATTTTTGTATAAGTTCTATGAACCGCAGAGAAAAAAGTAAACTCCCTGCTGTCTCCATTCAATTTTCTCCAAAGATCTATCATACCTAACTTTTCTAACATTTTGTTTATCTCCCTAACTTCTTTCTTATTTATTTTGTGGTTTGATTTATCTAATTCTGAGAGAGCAAGGTTGAGATCCCCCACTAGTTTAGTTTTGCTCTCTATTTCTTCTTGCATCTCTCTTAACTTCTCCTCTAGGAATTTGGATGCTATTGCACTTGGTGCATATATGTTTAGTATTGATACTGTTTCATTATCTATGGTACCTTTTGATAAAATATAGTTTCCTTCCTTATCTCTTTTAATTAGGTCTATCTTTGTTTTTACTTGATCTGAGATCAGGATTGCTACCCCTGCTTTTTTTTTTTTTTGTTCACCTTAAGCATGATAGATTCTGCTCCAGCCCTTTACCTTCACTCTGTGTTTATCTCTATGCTTTAGATATATTTCTTGTAAACAACATATTGTTGGATTCTGGCTTTTAATCCAGTCTGGAAACTGCCTTTTCCAAAGTGACCAAAGTGATGTATTAAACTGAAATTCAGTGGCCTTTTTCTTAATGCTCATCCTTAAATTCTTTGCAACATTTGACAAAGTAGACCAACTTCTCCTAAATACTTCATTCTCCATTGGTTTTCATGACCCTGCTCTACCTCACTTCTCTTGATACCTGTCTTGACAATTTCTTCTCAATTTTCCCTACTGGATTTTCATCCATATCATGCCCACTAACTGTGGATATTCCCCATGGTTATGACCTCACCCTCTTCTCTTCATTCTCTTCAGCAGATAGCAAATTACATGGGCCAAATCCAACCAATCCACCTGCTTTTGTATGCCTAGGATGTAAGAATAATTTTTATATTTTAAAATAAAGTTTTATTGTATTTTTTTAAAATATAAAAGTCATTCTTAGCTCATGACTCTACTAAAACAAGCAGTGAGCATGATTTTGCCCTTGGGCTATAATTTGTTAAACATTGCTCTTGCTTAGTGATCTCATCAGCTCCCATAGGTTTATTTATCATTCTATTGAAAAGATTCATGAATCTATCTATCTAGCCCCAGTGTGATAGGGGCATTGGTCTACTAACATCCCATCCCATCCCTTGCCTCTCCCTCCCCACTCCTTTGAAAGATGAGCTGTTCAAAACTGTGTGATGATCAACTATGACAGACTTACTCAGCAATACAATGATCCAAGACAATTCCAATAGATTTAAGATGGAAAATACCATCTACATTTAGAGAAATAACCATGGAGACTGAATGTAGATTGAAGCATTTTTTACCTTTTGTTTGTTTTTTTCTTTTTCATGATTTTTCCTTTTGTTCTAATTTTTTTTCACAACATGACAAATGCAGAAATGTATTTAAAATGATTGTATAGGTATAATATAACTTATATAACTTATATCAGATGGCTTGCTATCTTGGGGAGGGGGAGGGTAAGGAAGGAAGGGAGAAGAAAATTCGAAATTCAAAATCTTACAAAAATAAATGCTGAAGACTAAAAAGAAAAGAAAAGAAAATTTTTAAAAAGAAAAAAAAGAAAATCAAGCTATTACTAAGGCGGGCTTAAACTATATCTTCTTTGAAGTTGTTTCCTGATAGCCTCTTAAAAAGCCCATCTAAATGGAGTTTAGGTTACTTAGATTTGGTGGATATCCTAAGACCACATAAATCATCACATTCTTTCCTGTTAACTAGATGTTTCCATATAAAAGTGAGGGAGGATGGGGTCCCCTCTGCCTAATATCCTTTCCCTGTAAGGGCTAATTAAACTTGTTTTTCTTAGCTTTTGAATGACTACAAGTGTCTCCTTTTCCCTATACTGCACCTGAACTAAAATATATATATTTTTGTCTCAAGACTGCTCAATCACATCTAATTTCTCTCTTCATCTCCAGTTGTATATCACCTGCCTATTGAGCATTTCAAACTAAATATTCTAGAGGTATCTTCCTTTAAATGTCCAATATAGAACCCATTATCTTTCTCTCAAAGTCCAATCATTACCTGATTTCTTATATCTGTCAAGATTCCCACCATCTTTCTAGTCACCATCTTAGGGTCATCTTCAACTCCTAACTCTGACCCCATATATTCAATCTGTTGCCAAATCTTATCATTATCATATACATTTCCTTCTCTTCATTTATGTAATGACCTAGTCAAGCCCTTATTACTTCTCACCTAGATTTTTTCAATACCCTCCTAACTAATCTCCTTAATTTAAGTCTTTGACTTCAATTTGAAGTGCAGAGAACCAGTCCAGAACTGGAAAAGGAAATAACCCTTTAGTATCTTTGCCAGAAAAACCCCAAAATGAGGTCATTAAGAATTGGACACAAATGAAATGACTGAACAAGTTGATTAAGTGCTTTTCCTAAAGTCCATATGGAACTATAGCTCTCATATCCTCATCTCCCATAATGAGAACATTCTCCATTCTAATTCTCCATCTCTTCAAATCCTCAGCTTTATTCAAGATTCGGCTCAATTAAGACCTTCTACAAGAGGCCTTTCTTGGTTACCCTATATGCGATTAACCTTCCTGTTCAAAGTTACTTTGTAAGTACTTTGTATTTTTATTACATTTTTTATTATTATATATTGTATTATATATAATGTAATATTTTCTATATAATTTATATGTATATAATCAATATATAATCGATATAATTGATAATAACATATAACACAATATATTATATCTCTTGTGTATATAGATGTACACTTTTTCTCTCATGGTTAAAAAATAAGCTCCTTGAAGTCAGAGACTGTCTTGGGGAGGGAGAGGTTTATATTCAGGCTTTTAGCAGGGGGTATTCCTGCCCTCAATAGTCAATATCTAATTAATATTTAATTATTTGATCACTACAGCAATGTAAATATGAGAGGCTATAAAAAGAAACAATGCTGTTTAATTTTAATACTAAGCTTAGCCCTAGAGAAGAAGTGAGGAAAATGTACTTTCATCCTTTCATTACAGAGATAAGAGCATATGGATTTGGAATACTGCACATGCTGCCAGACACAATCAATCTGCTGATTTGCTAAACTGTTTTTCCCCCTTTTTAAATCTCTATAATAGAGATTTAAAGGGATGTAAAAGCTAGCCCACTGAATGGGAACAAGGGAAGTATATTGTCAGAAATGAATGTGATGTGACAAAAAAAATGAAAAACTAATATTAAAAGTAATCGCAGTGGGGTCTTGTATTCTTTATATCTTTCAATTAATTATATCTTGATTCAGTCTGTGATCTGTTGTGGAATATCACAAAAGCCTGCTTGAATCCTACTAATGCTCTCATTTAGAATGTCCTTTATGTGTGTTTAGATGAATCTCATAAAATTCTACATAGATGAGAAAAGAGACTTAATGATTAATAGTTTTTGATTTTTCCATTATTTCTTTTTGTATTTATAATGTCCTACTTTTTTTTAGTATCTTCCTCTCTTTTAGATACCTTTTAAATTAATCCCTCAAGCAATAAACTGGGAAAACATTTTTACATTCAAAGGTTCTGATAAAGGCCTCATTTCTAAAATGTATGGAGAATTAACTCAAATTTATAAGAATTCAAGCCATTCTCTAATTGATAAACGGTCAAAGATTATGTGCAGATAATTTTCAGATAAAGAAATTGAAACTATTTCTAGTCATATGAAAAGTTGCTCCAAATCACTATTGATCAGAGAAATGCAAATTAAGACAACTCTGAGGTACCACTACACACTTGTCAGATTGGCTAAAATGACAGGAAATGATAATGACGAATGTTGGAGGGGATGTGGGAAAGCTGGGACACTAATACATAGTTGATGGAACTGTGAACAGATCCAACCATTCTGGAGAGCAATTTGGAGCTATGCTGAAAAAGTTATCAACCTGTGCATACCCTTTGACCTAGCAATGCTTCTACTGGGCCTATATCCCAAAGAGATTTTAAAGGAAGGAAAGGGCCCCACATGTGCAAGAATGTTTGTGGCAGCCCTTTTTGTAGTGGCTACAAACTGGAAAATGAAGGGATGCCCATCAGTTGGAGAGTGGCTGAATAAATTATGGTATATGAATGTTATGGAATATTATTGTTCTGTAAGAAACGACCAGAAGGACGATTTCAGAGAGGCCTGGAGAGACTTGCATGAACTGATGCTCAGTGAAGTGAGCAGAACCAGGAGATCATCATACATGGCAACAAGAAAACTACATGATGATCACTTCTGATAGACATGGCTCTCTTCAACAATGAGGTGTTTCAAATCAGTTCCTATTGTTCAGCGATGAAGAAAGCCTGTGGGATCTGAGCATGGACCACAATATAGCACTGTCTGTTGATATTTGCTTGCATTTTGTTTTTCTTCTTAGGTTTTTTTTTTTTCTCTTTCTAGATCCAATTTTTCTTGTGCTGCAAGACAATTGTATAGATATGTATGTGTATATATATATATATGATTTATCATATATTTTAACATATTTAACATGTATTAGACTACCTGCCATCTAGGGGAGGAGATGGGGGGAAGGAGGGAAAAATTTGGAACAGAAAGTTTTTCAAAGATCAATATAGAAAAATTACTCATATTTCTGTAAATAAAAAGCTTTATTAAAAAATAATAAATAAATTGATTCCTCAATGCCTTCACAATTCTATCACCGCCAGCAAAATGTCTCCTGTATACATTTGGAATCTAGTTGCTTTTCTCAATTTAATTCTTTTTAGTATTATTTATATCTCTTCTAAAAGTAAATTTGGTGGGGCAGCTAGGTGGCTCAGTGGATAGAGCACTAGCCCTGAAGTCAGGAGGACCTGAGTTCAAATCTGGTCTCAAACACTTAACATTCCCTAGCTGTGTGACCTTGGTCAAGTCACTTAACCTCAATTGCTTTAGCAAAAAAAAAAAAAAGTAAATCTGATATTGTAATGTTAGAATCTGTATGGTAGTTCTACTGTTCTTGATAGTTGAAGGAGAGAGGGAAGGAGGGAGAAAGTGTCATAAAAAACTTTATTATACGATCAATATGACCTAAATTATTTTACTTATTAAGTGCTATATTAATCCAGCTACAAAAGAATTACTTTATTGAACTCTGGAGGAAAAAAATCATTTGGAAATTACAAAAAGGTCAAAAATCTCAAGGAAAATAGTGAAATTTTAAAATGTAGAAAGGAAGAGGGTCTGATCAGTAAATATCAAAACAATGTACTACTGGTTAAAAATTAGAGAAGTCCATCAGTGAAACAGATTAGGTACACAGCATACTAAAGCAAATAAAAGCATACTAATAGCTGATTGTTCAGTATATCTAAAGACTCCAGCAATTAAGGTAAGGAAGGGATTACTATGTGACAAAAACTGCTGGGAAAACTAGACAGCAGTCTGGCAGAAATTAGATTTAGACCAACACATCACACCATTTACCAAGATAAATTCCAAATGGATATACAGATATAAAAAGTCAATCATCAAATTAGAAGAATAAGGAAGAAAAAACCTTTCAGATCTATTTAGGGAACGACTTTATGACCAAACAAGGAATACATAGGATTGTAGAAGTTAAGTGGACAATTTTGATGAGAAAAAAATTTTAAAAGATTTTACACAAATAAATTCAATGCAGCTAAGAATAGAAGAGAAACAATTAACTGGGGAGGAAAAAAAATTTGTAGCAAATTTCCCTAATAATTTTTTCATTTACAAGCTATAATACAGGAACAGTTTCAAAATTATAATAATAAGGGGCAGCTAGGTGGCGCAGTGGATAGAGCACCAGCCCTGAAGTCAGGAAGACCTGAGTTCAAATCTGGTCTCAGACACTTAACATTCCCTAGCTGTGTGACCCTGGGCAAGTCACTTAACCCCAATTGCCTCAGCAAAAAGAAAAAAAAATAATAATAATAAAAAATTATAATAATAGGATCTGCCCCTCCACTGATAAATGGTCAAAGGATATGAACCGGTTGTTTTCGAGAATAAATGCAAGCTGTCTAAGATCATATGAAAAAATACTCTAAATTAGTAATAATCAGAAAACTGCAAAAAAACCTACTTCACACCTATCAGATTGCCAAGGTTGACCAAAAAGGAACATGATAAATATTGGAGGGGCTGTGGAAAAATGGGAACATTGATGCATTGTTGGTGGAATTGTAAATTAATATATCCACTCTAAAAAGCAATTTGGAGCTATATGCCTCAAAAGATACTAAATTTATGCCTTTTGACCTAGTGATACAACTATTAAGCTTTTATTCCAAAGAAATCAAAGAAAGAGGAAAACGTCCCTTATATACAAAAATATTTATAATAGCTATTTTATAGTAATAAAGAACTAGAAACTAAGGATGGGTCCATCAACTAGGGAAGAGCTGAACAAATTAAGTTATATGAATGGATTACTTTTGTGTTTTAAGAAATTATGAAAAACATGGTTTCAGATAAATGAGGTTTCTATAAATGGATATAAAGTGAAGTAGGCAAAACCTGAAGAAAAAAATCATACAATAACAACAGTATAATAAAAATGAACAATTTTTAGACTTTGCTCATGACAGTGATTACCCATGATCACAGAGTTCCAACAAAGAAGAATTCTACCTACCTCTTAACAGAAAAGTGATGGACTCAATATGCAGAATGAGATAAATTTTTGAATATGGTCAATATGAGAATTAGTTTTCCTTAATAGTGCATATTTATCATGAAGGCTTTCTTTTCCTTTTTTCATAGGAGGTAGGAGAAGGGGGGGAATACTTAATGTTTAAAAAACAATATTTAATTTAAAAAATCTTTGCTGACTATTTTCACTTTACTTCTGTTTGCTGTTCTTCAATTTTCATCTTCAAATGCCTTCAGGATGACTTTACTTAGTTGGATTTCCCATCCAGTTTCCTTCTAAGTGGTTTTATCCTCTACTGCTTCTCACTGTTTTATGAGGCAATACTGCTAATAATTTTCCATCATCCTTCTTTGTAAGATTTTATAAACAAATGTATATTCTAAACTGGTGTTGCCTTAGGCTGTTGTACCTCTCTGCTTGGAAAATAAGCCAATATTTGTTGACTAATGTGCTTTTTAGGCCCTTTGGGGCTCCTTGTTATTGCAATTGATTCATACCAATTAGACTTCTATATTAAATTATTGTAGCATTTGTCTACAACCAGTGTCTACATTCTGTCCACATCCCATTTTTTACCATCAATAATTTGATTATGTCAGGATTAAGTTATTTTAATTGTACACCACATCTTTTTATCATATTTATTCATTTTTTTTCTTCTGTCATTTTTCAGTCATGTCTAACTCTTTGTGATTGCAATTGGGGTTTTCTTGGCAAAGATACTGAAGTGGTTTGCCATTTCCTTCTCCAGCTCATTATTATATTTGAGGAATTGAGGTAAACAGCCTTAAGTGATTTGCCCAAGGCTATGCAGCTGGTAAGAGTCTAAGGCTGGATTTGAACACATGAAGATGAGTCTTCCTGACTCTAGTCTTGGTGCTCCATTTTATTTTGGTCTTTACTCTAACAAATTGCTGATCTGACTACACAGATAATTCACATTTATAGTCAAATCAGTAACAAATCATTTTTTAAGTGTTAGAATAGGACATATTTCTTTTGAATAATATTGGTGGTCACCAGGTCCAAAGTGTTCCATTTCTTTTCTCAGTATTCATAAAGTAGAGTCATGATGCTGCCCTGTAGTTTGACTTATTTCATTCCTAATCCCCAATCCATAATTTTTAATAAATTGCTATAATTTAATAAATTATAGAATTTCTCTATAATTCTGCCTTTCTAGTGAAATCACCAAATTTTAAAATATATGTTGATTTAATTTTAAGAGTCTTTAAAAGTTCTTTATAGAATTTCATTACCATTCATCCTCCACAATAGATGCTGGTACATAAATTAAAACTATTTTCAATGTTGAAAATACTTGACTCATGAAATGTTTCTTATTACTTTGGGAGAGCAATAAAACCCAATCAGGTAATTCAGTACAATGCAAAGACCTGTGTTTTAATCCCAGTTCTTACACTTATTATCTTTGAGAGCTTCAGCAAATCACTTTATCTCTCTAGGTCTCAGATTTCTCAGCTATAAAATAAAGGTGCTTGACAAGATGACCTCTAAGTTCCTGTCCAGCCCTAAATCTTGTCTCCATGTGAATGTCTCCAAGGCAGTCACCTGAGCTAGCTTGCAATTTTCTTCTTTTTTTTTATATTTATAGCAAGAATGTCAAAATTTACATGATTCATACCCTCTAGTAATAAATCCCTCACTGGTCACTGGATAAGGATCTCACATTTACAATACCAATATCTAAGTTAAAGTTTATAGATATTTTAAAAAGTATGTGATTCTTGATTCCCTTTCTCACTATTTCCACTGCAGAAACTGAAGGGGGGATGGGGTACATAGATCCAGGTGCTATTTTGGAGAAAAAAAGTCAACAAGAATTTTAACTTAGTAATGGCCAAAGAATTCATCCTCAAGTGGGTACACTACAAGTGATGAATCTCTTTTCTGCATAGGAATTTGAAATAAGGAAGGGAAGAGGAATACAATTTTAGTTAATCCTTGTTTTCCTAGCAAATAGATGAAATTAATCTAGCTCTTTTCTAGATCACTTTATCCCTAATTTAGTTCTTACAACCAGAGTAAATAGGCCCAGTTTTGTCTGGATTCTCAGAGTCTCACCTGGAGGTTTTAGTTTGACAAGACTGACTTTTCAGGACCAGCTTCCTAACAGTATTTTTAGGTGTAGAGAGTCTCCAAGCCTGGCAAATATTTTTCCTATGAGATTCAGTATCAGCATTGTACATGTTGCATTGATCTTGTCAAAAGCTCTGGTTACCCTTTTGGAGGTAACCTGTATTTAACTGCATGGTCAATTTATTTGAAACAATTTCACTAGTCACTCATGGCTGAGTTTTGATCATTTGAGGGAGGTGTTACTTCTTATTCTAGACTGGTATTTAGGCCCTAGAGAGGGCCAAAGTCAGGACTGTTTTTCTTTATTATATCCCTTATGTTTACCTTCTGAAAAGAGTTCCTCTTCCCACTGTTCAACTTTTCTATTTCAAGTCCTACATCTTCCTTTTACAACTTTGAATAGGTTCCTATTTTCAGGCTGAGGGTCTTTTGCAGAGATAGCATTATGCTTAATATGCTGGGTCCTGAACTCAATGAATAATCAGAACTCAGATAAGTATCTCTATTCTTTTCCTAGATTTTCATTTCTTATTAATGAGAATTGAATTCTCATTCATTTAAAGGCTTTATTTCCAGTAGTCCTTGTAGAAAAATGTACCCTGCAGTCATTATAAACAATTTTCTCCATCAGGAAGAGGGTGATTTTCCTGAGTAAAGCCTCATGTCAACATGACTGAAATGCTTCAAAATTTCCCTATGTAGCTACTATGCCGATTATGGCATTTTGCTTTTATTTCTACAAGGATCATTTTGTGAAATTGACCTTGAAGAATAGATAGTGTACTTAAGACAAGATGTTAAAGAATAGTTAGCACCTTTCTTAAAAATGAACTCCTACTCTACAATTGCTACCCCCATCCATCTACTCAAATCAAAGGCCAAGAAGTCTATTTAATGAGTTCTCAATACTTTAAGAAATAAGGTGTTACTATTTATTTGAAGAAAATCAGCCTTTCACTAATTTCAGAGCTGCTTCCTAAGATGAACATTTTAGGTCAGTGGTCTCAAAACTTTCTTGAAGATACATTCCCAGCTATTAAAAAAAAAAAAATTAAGCACACCTCCAAGCCACAAGATTCGGGGAGAAGATATGTGGGGGAGAGTGAAGGCTGAAGTTGCCAATGTTTCTCATCAACTGCTGCTGTGGATGACTAGGTAAGGAGTTAGGTCATAACTACACTAAAAGGTCAATATCCACCATCAAAGGGAGGAGATTAGGAGTGCAGAACTATTGAGTTTTGATGGACAAAGGGCAAATATGGTTTTGTTGGAAACAAGTTCCCCAGTTGATTTTGGAGGAGTATAAAATGAGACTCATTTTCCCGTGCTCCAAGCTGTTGATTGTATGCCCTGGGACATCCACTTATGACATTTTATTTTTGAGACACTGTTCTAGATAAATTCTGAATCCCTGCTAGAAGCCAAAGGCCACATCTATTCTTTCTCCTATGAACTAAATTAGCACTGCTTGCTAATATTTGGAAACTAGAATCAGATTTAGAATCAGAAAGGACTTTAGTTGTCATTTAGTCTATTTCTTCCTCTTATAAATGAACACAGTGGAGAGATCCAGAGAAGTGGGAACCTGCATGAGGTCACACAGTGGTAAAGTAGGATTTGAACTCAAATCCTGAGGTATGGGATCTATTTTTATTCACCATGTTATTAGTTTGGAGATAGAGGACCTGAATTTTGGTTCTATTACTTACTATTTGGGTAACCCTATAAAAGTAATTTCATACAGAAATATTGTACATACGTAACCTCTATCAAATTGTTTGGTATCTTGGGGAGGGGAGAAGGAAGGGAAGAAGGAAGGAAAAAAATGTGGAACGCAAAATCTTACAAAAATGAATGTTGAAAATTATCTTTACAGGTAACTGGAAAAATTAAATACTATTGAGAAAAATTAAAAATAAATTAAAATAAAATTTTAAAATCTACTATTTAAAAAACTGTATTTCTCTAGGTCTTGGTTTCTTCATTTGAAAAATGATAAAGTTGATTTAGATGGTCCATAAAGTCATATACATTCCATTCTAAACCATTGATCCATCCTATGATCCCATAAATGACTAAAAGTATCTACCTCTCAGGATTGTTTTGAGGATCCTAATTGTAAAGCACTTAGCAAACCTTAGAGTAATATATCAATGCTAGCTATTAAGCAATTCTTGTTTACAGCTGTGGAGAAGTAGATACTACTGCCATAATAAATGACAGAATGGAGTAGATAGATCCTCCTGTGACCGGGGTAGGCAGTCAAGAGGGACTGGAGGAAGCCTACATTCAGCTTTCCATTTGAATCTGTCACGCTTACAGGTATGCAAAGAAAAGCTTTCCCGGTAGCTGTATGAAAGGACTGGTCACTGGGGAACCTGAGAAAATGTGGGTTCCAAATTCAGCGAGTGGTTACATGGGAAACTGAAGTCCCAAAGGAGGCTCGTATTCTAGACACACAGCAGCTGTATATTAAATTATTTGAAGCTGCAGTGGATTATGCCCTTCCTGTGACACTGTTGCTGCTTCTCTGAATAAAAAAACAAACAAGAACAACACACACACACACACACACAAACCCCTAATCTCCTTTTTTCCTATTTGCCAGATTTGAGATGAAGGAATTATTATTATTATTTTAAAAAACTAGAAGAGACTGAGAGATTTGGCCCCTTTGATTGACCCCAGGGCCATTTGTGCCAAGAGGAGGGACTAAGGAATATTGAGTCCTTGCCCTCATTGTGCCACTTTAATAAGGAATGGGCCGCAATTCTTCAGGAGAAGAACTGAATTTTCAGATTGAACCTGCACCCTCTGGGCCAATATAGATAATTCATAGAGGTGAATATTGTGCTTGGTCATAAAATGCTAGTTTTCTGAAAGTAGCTCAAGAATGATGGCAAGGGACATTTGTTAGTTACTCTGTCTTCAACATCAGAGTGGAATATTTTATAGGAACTCCTGGCATGGATACTCCATTCAATGTTATAAGTCTGTTGTACGAAGCTATACTTTATACGGCTGATATATATATATATATATGTGTGTGTGTGTGTAGGTATAAATATATACATGATATATGTGTATGTGTACATATATATGTATGCATACACATATGTAAATCTGACTTAACACATTTACTAGCTATGTAACACTGGACAAATCACTTTAACCTTTATTTGCCTCAGTTTCCCCAAGAATAAAATGGGGATTACAGCAGTTCCTCACAGGGTTGTTGTGAGGATCAAATGATTAAACTATTTAACACAGTAGCTAACATAAAATACTTATTCACGTCCCTTTCCCGGGATCTTTGAAGAAAACCTGATGATCTAAAATTAAAAAGTTGTTGCTTTATAAAAGGAATCTTTTGTAATAACAATGATGCCTAGAAGATCAAATATAAATTGCTTTCCATTTGACATTTAAAGCCCCTCCCAGCCTGATCCCAACCTACTTTCTGGCATTAGTCTCCTTTCCATACTTTACAATCCAGTTAAATTGGCTTTCTTATTATTTTTCATACATGACAATCTGGCTCCCACTTCATGCCTTTTTATTGACTCTCCCTTATGTCCCTCCTTCCCACGTCTTAAAATTCTAGATTCTTTAAAAATCAGCTCAAGTATAACTTTCTACACATCACTTCTCTGGAATGCCCTTCTTGTTAGTGCCATCCCTTCCCGAATTATCACGGACTCATTTTATATACTTACATATATGTATGCCATCTTTCCTGCTTGAACATAAGCTCCTTGAGGGCAGGGACTGTTTCATTTTTGTCTTTACATCCCTAGTAGTGAGCATAGTGTCTAGCACATACACATATTTAATAAATTCTCATATGTTGACTGACTAATAAATGCATTTTAGGTTTTACAGTTTCTGAAATATATATCATTTAATTTGATCATTAAATCAATACTGTGTATTAAACAGGGTACATATTATGATTTCCATTCACAGATAAGAAAATAGATTTTAATCAGGGATAAATAATGTCTCCCACAAGGTTATGGGCAGCTAAGTGGCTTAGTGAATAAAGCTCCAGCCCTGGCATCAGGGACCTGAATTCAATCTGATTTCAGAAATTTACTAGCTGTATGACTCTGAGCAAGTCACTTAATCCTGTTTATCTCAGTTCTCTCATCTGTAAAATGAGCTGGGAAAGAAAATGACAAACCATTCCAAAAACCCTAAATGAGATCACGGAAATTCAGAAATGAGTAAAATGACTCAGTAACAAGGAAGTAATAATGGTAGAAGCAGGACTAAAAGCCTAAACCAGGGGGCTCTTTCCCATGTTCTAGGATTTCCCCCTTTCCCCAATAAAATATCTCACATATGAATAGCACTTTACATTTTCAATACCTTTTCACCTACATTATCTTATTTGATCCCTACAATAATCCTATTCCATATTTTAAATACCGTAGGGAAGCTTGCCTATAATTCAGTTTATTAAATTTGGGGTTATATATTACTTTTCACGAACATATCAGTTGGGCAAATGGATATTTCTCTGTAGTGATTATAGATGTTGGGAAAATCATGTATGAAATGCTCTTTGTTAAACTATTAAAAGCTTATTCAAAATATAATCAGTATGTTGTAGAAAGATGTCACTATTCATATATGTGTCAAAAAGAGAAAAGACTAAGGATTTTTAAAAATTAGTACTCAAGAACGTTTTTAAGCTGTCATTTTATACAGATGAATACATTGGTGGGGGGCAGGGTAAAGTGACTAGATAGGTTTTTTTTTTTTTACCACACTTTTAGTTTAATTTAATCCATTTCAATTCTATTCAACTGTTTACTGACCCTTGTAGCAGCAGGGTCTGGATATAGAATTAAGAGATCTAGAGTCAAATCCTGGCTTGGCCTTAGTCCCCCAGTGAATAGAAACTGATAAAGTCCTACTTTGTGCCAGGCACAGTGCAAAAAGCTAAGATTACAAATAAGGAAAAGAAAAGTGTTTCCTGCCCTCAAGGAGCTTACAATCTGAAGTAGGGAAGATAACACACAAAAGGAAGCTGAAAAGGGAAGGTGGGAAAGGGGAAGGGGGGGAGGGGAAGGAGGAGGTAAATGAAGGCCAAAAATGTAGACCTTGGGTAGGTCTCTAAACTAGATTTGTTTGATCTCCATGACCTTTAAAATCCGTTCTTCCTGGAAAGCAACAGATATTTCCCATTTTGAACTCATTTGTTTCCCTATTCTTTTCTACTATACCCAGCACTTCAATAAGATGAATGCTGTAACTACCGTGTTTATGCTCAGAATTGCTGGAGGTACTAAACTACAGAGAGCTCCAAATTCTGCTGTGATCATCTAAAAGACCCATTGCCTGCTGAGCAGCACCTCCCCATCCCCAAATCCCTCCGCATTTTATCCTGTTATAGTTGACTGTGAATATGATTCCCTTTGCCTTCTTCACCAGAAAGCATGACACCATTTTTCAACTTAAGCTTTTCTTTGAAGAACCACATTGTTAAGAATTCACATTACCAATTGAGCAAGGTTAAGACCATTGTTGGCTTGGCAGGACCAGGTTGGTCTTGATTCATGTTTGCAAAGGACTAACTATCACAGTAGATCACACCAGAGCTCAGACTCTTTTACTACCTTTCTGTCACATTACAAATTGATTTTAAAATACACAAGCCTTATAAAGGCTGGAATTGCTTTGCCTGTGTTTAAATACTGTATAAACCAAATTTAGTGATCTGTTTATTCTTCATTCCTCTGTTGTCGGCCTCATTTGCACTTCTGACTGTCCAATTGTCTGTGGTAATTTACCCAAAGGAATCTCTCTTTCCTTCATTTCTAGTATCCGAGACTCTTTAGCCTTATAAATTTAGCAATAGTAAATCACTTTAATTTTATATCCTGCCTCAATAAAAATATATATTTGATCCTAGCTAAACTCTGCTGTAGCTTGCCCTATATTTAACTTAGTTGTAAATTTTGGCAAATCTACAGATTATCTTTCTGCACAACAGAAGCACACACATAGATACTGATTTATTGAGAAAGACTAAACATATTTCGAATGGTGGAAGGGAAGATGATGTACTTATCTATTGTATTGTCCTATACTGTCTGTATCAGCATCTTATATTTCTTAAATGTAAACTTCAACTTTGCACACACAAAAAATAAATCTATGGGCCTTCTATTGTTTGTATTTTGCCCAATGTTTCAAAAGGCGTTTTCTCATTATATTAAAGTAGTGCTTTTAACAGTTTGAATAATTATGAAAAATCCTTAGTACTGCCAAACCTGTCAAGGTTGCTTGATTAGTGAGCATAATAGCACTATAATTTTGTAAAAAAGGACAACTTTTTAGTGGGAACTGAATGGGACAAAAAAAGGAGCACAGGGTTCAGCTTGATTTAATATTATATTTAATCTTTTAGCAGAGAAAATTGCTATTTTAATTTAATCTTTAAAACAAATTATCTTTAGACCTAAGGTTCTTTGGTGTATGTGGTACCCATGCCATATAATAAAAATTACCTAGAGCCTGAGGATCTTTCAATTTAAATTACAGGGCTTTTTGTCTGCAATTCAGGCATCAGGACAGAAAGTTAGGTTTTGTGATCTTTACCCAGTGCCTCACCTGTTTATTCTGACAACCTATAATTCCAAAGGGAAAAGTTAATTTCTACTTGGAGAGATACAGGAGAAATTTCAAAGCATGCCACATTTGCCTACTGATTGTAATGAGAGTTTCGTAAGTCACATTTTTAAAAGAGGTTGTCTTCCTTTGCAGAAGCAATTTTGTACCCACAATTCAGTGCCTTAGGTAGGCTGGGTAGGCCAGCAATTTTTTGCTATCTAATAATTGTGCCTTATTTTAACAAACGTTGGGACAGTTGAATTCTTATTGGAAATATGGCCAACTACAAGTGTAGCTCTTGATAAGTCTTGTTTTTTGTTTTGTTTAGGATTTTTTTGGTGGGGGGAAGAAAGTGGGGTTTGGATATGCAGCTTTGGCTGGCCCCTATTGAGCATAATAGCTCTTCCTTCCTATCCCAGCAAAGAAAAATAAGGAGCTCTCTTTGAAGAATGAGGTGCAAATAATTTCTTCCTTCAAAGTTCTTTTAAACTTTTCATTTAAGCCTGTAGAGATGAAGAAATTGATTTGTGAGAAATGTTTCCCACATTACTACTAAACAAAACTTTCCTCAGAATGAATAAATACATATCCAGTTAGCCACCAAAATCTGACTATTTTTCTTGCATTTGTTCCAGCTTCTCCATTCTCATTGTCACTCAAGTCCAGGCTATTATTAACTGATGTTTAAGAAAATTTCAATAGCTTTCCAAGTCTAAGCATCAATCTGATTTTCCTTATACACTGCTTATGCATATTTATACATATAAATATATTTATATATACTTCCTTATACATTGGCCATTAGATGATGAATTATTTGGGCAGGGCAACCTTCATTTCTCCTATAATTCCTTTAGTGAAAACTATCTATGTCTCTCATTCTGCTTTATAAATCTAAATTTCTCTGCTTGGTTTTTAGGCTCTCCATCATCTAACCCTATCCTACCTATTCAACCTCATCTCTTATTATCTGTTATCTTGCACACAACGAGCTTATTCTTGTCCCACTTGTGCTGTTAAAAATATTCCCTTTAGGGATGGCTAGGTGACACAGTGGATAGAGTACCAGCCCCTGAAGTCAGGAGAACCTAAATTCAAATCCAGCCTCAGGTACTTAACACTTCCCTAGCTGTGAGAGCCTGAGCAAGTCACTTAATCCCAATTACTCCAGTAAAACAAACAAACAAGCAAACAAAAAACATATATATATATATATATATATATATATATATAAAAAAAAAAAAAAAAAAATATATATACACATATATTCCCTTTATCTGCCTAATTTTCAAGTCTCTCCTTCCTTTAAGGCCTAGATCAAGTTCCACTTTACTTTGTTAAACATTCCCTGACTCTGTCCCACAATGGTGTTACCTTCTCTGAATTTCACAACACATCTGAGTACTCTTATTAAATATTGTCATATGTGTGCGTGTGTGCATATATATGTGGTTAAATGCACATGTGGAGCATACAATTTAAAAAGGAAGGTTCTCTCAAGACAAACTAATTTTAGAAAAGCTAGAAAGATGAATACCTCTAGATTAGATTGGGGCTAACAAGGCAGTCAGAAGCAACTGTGCTACCAAAGCAGGTTAGTACACTCTACCTGGTTGCTGCTACACTGAGAGAAATTAGTTGCTATCTCTGTGATACTCTCTAGTTGCTTTGCTGAGAAACCAGGAGTTCCATGACCCTGGCTTTGGTGAGTTTCTCCAGCCCTTTTCTACAAATAAGTATTGTATCCCTTTCCTTCTATATTGAGGAAGCAGGGGGGTTAATTGAGAATGGAGGGAGAATAATACTCTCAGGAAATAATGCTAGGGACAGCAGCTTTAGAAAATGATTGCCACAAGTATTTAATAACTAATTAAATTCCTAACTCTCCCCTTTTCCAAATTGTTCTATTTCTGTAGAGAGCATCACCATTTTCCCAGTCACCCAAGCTTGAAACTAGGGTGTTATTTCTGACTCCTCATACTCTTTCATTCTCCCTCTCCCATTTCTAATCTGTTGCAAACTGTCAATTCTACCTTCACAACATTGCTTCCCTCCATTCACACAGACCCTGGAGATCTCATAATTGGCCTTTGGGTTGGTCTTGCTGCCTCAAGTCCCTTCCCACTCCAGCCCATCCTCCTCCACAAAGCTGTCAAAGTGATTTTCCTAAAACATATGCCATCTCCCTCTTTTTCCTTTTTCCTTACCTTCCATAAGTGGCTCTCTATAAATTTCAGGAGCAAATATAAAGTTGTCAATTTGGTTTTTAACACCCTTCATAATGTAACCCTTACTTACCTTTCCAATTTTCTAACACTTAATTCCCCATCCACTTCTTTATAATCTAGTGACATTGGCCTTGCTGTTCGTCACAAATAACATCCTGATTCTACATTTTCATGGGTTTCCCTCTTCCCTATAATGTTAACCCTCCTTCATCTCTGTCATAGGCTATCCTTCCCTTTCTTAATCTCAAACTGGAAACTTATAGGTTTAGATAAATAGTTAAATAATTTATAGTATGAAATAACAAGCATATCTCAAATAGCCTCTAAACTGCTCTGAAAGGAAGTTCTGAAGAAAGAGTTTTGTATTTAAACTCAGAAAAGCAAATGGAAGAAGTGAAGTATTGATTGGACTTCATTCTCGCCAATGACTAAAATTTGTTGGTTTGATTTGGTTCCAGTCTACAAATATCTCATTTTCATTTATTTATTTATTTATTTTCATTTTGTTTTTGCCTTTCTGCCTCCTCTATCTAGTGATCCCAGATCTGGGTAAAAACCACTTCTTCAAGGCTCTGAAACCATCTCTATTCTACCTCCACCCCAAAACACAAAAACCCTTGTGCTCTCCTCAATATCTACAATCAGTCTAGCCAAGGATTCTCTGTCCTTAGAAAGTCCTCCATAAATTTCTCATCCTGGGAGGTCATCTAAAGCCCCCACAATTCCAAGGAGATGCTCATAAAATCTCACTCAGTCTTGACTTCTGGGCTTGAAGCCAAGATGGCAGAGTAAAGTCAGGAAGATGCTTGAGCTTTTTCAGTTTCCCTCAAAAACCACATGAAACCAAGACTCTGAATAGCATCTGATAGAATGAATCCACTTTCCAGTTCAAAATAGACTGGAAAAACTCCAAGAAAGGTAGGTCTTACTGGTGTGAAAAAGGGACTTCAGCTCAGCTCAGACAGATTGTGAGAAATCTGGTGAGATCTTAATCACAGCAAATCAACAACTTAGATCCTCAATCCTGGCTCAGTAGAGGAGCACAGCAGGGCGGCAGCTTCCAGTCCCAGATCAGAAGGCCAACTCTGGGAAACCAGGCTATTTCCTTAAATGAACAGGCAAAGCTACCCCTCCGTACATGCTCAAAGCCAAGGCTCAGAGATGCACAGGAAGCTTGAGACAGTGCTCCCTTTACCCTAGGAGCAGAGCTCAACCATAAAAGTAAGAAAAAAGAAAATACCAAAAGAAAAGGAAAGAAAATGAGCAAGAAACAGAAAAGAACCTTGACCATAGAAAGCTACTATAGTGACAGGGCAGACCAAAACACAAACTCAGAGAACAGAATGTCCACAGAAGAAATCTCAAAGAGTGAGATAAATTGGTCTCAAGCTCAAAGAGGCTTCTTGGAAATGCCCATAAAAGACTTTAAAAGGCAAATAACAGAGGTAGAAGAAAAAATGAGAAAGGAAATGAGAGATATGCATGAGAGAGTCAACAGCTTGGAAAAAGAAAAAAAATTGTCTGAAGAAAATAATTCCTTAAACAGTAAAATTAACCAAATGTAAAAAAAGATATACAATATACAAAAGCTAACTGAAGAAAATAACACATTAAAAATTAGAACAGGGCAAATGAAAGCTAATGACTTTGCAAGACAGCAAGAATCAATCAATAAAACTAAAAAGAATGAAAAAATGGAGAAAATGTGAAATATCTCATTGGAAAAACAGCTGATCTGGAAAATAGATCCCAAAGAGAAAATCAAAAATTACTAGCCTACCTGAAGGCCATGACTAAAAAAAGAGCCAGGATAGCATTCTGCAAGAAATAATTAAGGAAAAATTGCCGAATGTTATAGAAACAGAGGGGGAAATACTGATTAAAATAATCCAACAATCACCTTTGGAAAGAGATCTTACAAGGAAAACCCCAAGGAACATTTTTGCAAAACTCCAAAACTACAATTTCAAGGAAAAAATACTGCAAGCTGTCAGATAAAAACAATCCAGATATCAAGGAGCAATAATCAGAATTATCCAGCATCTGGCTGCTACCACAATAAAAGATTGGAGGGCCTGAAATATCATATTCCAGAAGGTAAAGGACCTGGGGTTACAATCAAGAATTAACTACCCAGCAAAATTCGGCATCATCTTTCAAGTGAGGTAATGGAGCTTCAATGAAGAAAGAGACTTTCAATCATTTCTATTGAAAAAGCCAGAACTAAACATAAAATGTAATCTACAATCACAGGAATCAAGAGAAGAATAAAAAAGTTAAAAGGGAGAGAAATGTATATTATTTAAAGATTAAGTTTTTACATTCCATGATGGGAAAATTATATCTATAACTCTTGAGAACTGCATCTGTAACTGGGACAGACAGAGGGGGACATCACATGGACTGAGGGTGTGGTTGTGAATAAATTCTGTTGTGATGACATCAAAGAAAAAGACATTAAGAAGTGGGAAAAAGATCTGTATTGGTAAAAGAAGAAAGGGGAAGTATAATGGGAAAATTAGTTCCCATGAAGAAGTGCAAAAGATGTATTACAATCAAGGGAAAGAAGGAAGGGGGATGAACATAATCTGAAGCTTGATCTCATCAGTTTTGGCTTTAAGAGATAATAATTTAATTTTTCAGTTGGGTATAGAAATTATCTAAACCTATAAAGAAATAGGAGGAGAAAGAGGAAAAAAAAGGGAGGGACAGGATAGAAAGGAGGGCAGAAACTAGGGAGAAAGATAAGAGAAGGAGGGAAGGGTTGATAGAAGATAAGGTAGTGGATGGAGTGGATTAAAAAAAAAGCATTATTAAGAGAAGGGGGGGAAGGGTAATAGGAAATAAAACAGTGAACGGGGTAGGTTAAAAAAATGCATGATTGAGGACAGGGTGGAAAGAGAGAACAAAAGTATATACAGGGGAGAAAATAGGATGGGGAGAAATACAGAACTGTAATCATAACTGTGAATGTGAATGGGATGGATGAACTCTGCCATAAAATGGAAGCAAATAGCAGAGTGAATTAAAAAATAGAATTCTACAATATGTTGTTTACAAAAAACACATTTGACACAGAGAGACATATACAAAGTAAAGTTAAAGGGATAGAAAAGAATTTATTATGCCCCAGTTGAAGTAAAAAAAAAGTAGGGGTAGCAATTCTGATCTCAGGTAAAGCAAAAGTAAAAATATATCTTATTAAAAAACATAAAGAAAGTATATCATGATAAAGGGTAACTGTAAGTAACAATACTAAATGTGTATGCACCAAGTGGAAGAGCAGGCAAATTCCTAGAGAAGATTTTAAGCTAGTTACAGGAAGAAATAGCAAAACTATTTTAGTGGGAGACCTCAACCTTCCCCTCTCAGAATCAGGCAACTCTAACCACAAAATAAACAAGAAGGAAACTAGGAAGGTTAATAGGATCCTACAAAACCTAGATAAGATAGACCTTTGGAGTAAATTGTATAGAAAGGAGTACACCTTTTTCTAGGCAGTATATTGACCATATATTGGGGCATAAAAACTTCACAATCAAATGCAGAGAAGCAGAAATAATAAATGCTTCCTTTTCAGACCACAATGCAATAAAGATTATATTTAATAAAGGGCCAGGGAAAGATAGAATAGACACCAAGTGGAAATTAAATAATCTAATTTTAAAGAATGAGTGATTCAAGCAACAAATCACAAAAACAATCCATAATTTTATGCAAGAAAATGAAAATAATGAGACAACATACAAAAACCTATGGGATGCAGCCAAAACAGCTCTTAAGGGAAATTTCATATCTCTAAATAGCTACATGAATAAAATAGAGAAAGAGGAAATCAATGAATTAGACATGCAACTAAAAAAGCTAGAAAAGGACAAATTAAAACCCCCAATTAAAAAACAAATTTAGAAATTCTGAAACTTAAAGAAGAGATTAATAAAATAGAAACTAAGAAAACCATTGAAATAAATAAAACTGAGTTGGTTTTATGAAAAAAAAAACAAAATTGATAAACTTTTGATTAATTTGATCAGAAAAGAAAAGAAAAAAAAAAACAACAAATCACCAGTGTCAAAAATGAAAAGGGTGAACTTAGCATCAATGAAAAAAAATTAAACCAATAATTAGGAGTTATTTTGTTAAACTGTATGGCAGCAGATCTGACAATCTAATTAAAATGGATGAATATTTACAAAAATATAAATTGCCCAAGTTAACAGAAGAGAAAATAAATTACTTGAATAGTCTCATTTTAGAAAAACAAATTGAGCAAGCCATTAATGAACTCCCAAAGAAAAAAGTCTCTAGGGCCATATGGATTCACAAGTGAATTCTACTAACCATTTAAAAAACAATTAATTCCAATACTATTTGGAAAAATAGGTAAAGAAGGAATACTGTCAAATTCCTTCTATGACACAAAAATAGAATTGTTACCTCAACCAGCAAAAGCCAAAATAGATAATGAAAATTACAGACCAATTTCCCTAGAATACTGATTCAAAAAATTTTAGTAAAATATTAGCAAAGAGATTATAGCAACTTATCATCAGGATAATACACTATGACCAAGTGAGATTTATTATACCAGGAATTCAGAGCTGGTTCAATATCAGGAAAACTATTACCATCATCAACCATATCAATAACAAATCCAACAGAAATCATATAATAATTTCAATAGATGCCAAAAAAGCTTTTGACAACATATAGCACCTATTGTTATTAAAAACATTAGAAAGCATAGGGATAAAGGGAACTTTCCTTAAAATAATAAGCTGTATCTATATAAGACCTATAGCAAGCATTATATGTAATGGAGAGAGCTGGATGCTTTCCCAATAAGATCTGGGTGAAACAAGGATGACCATTATCATCATTATTATTCTGCATTGTACTAAAAATTCTGGCTTTAGCAATAAGAAAAGAAAAAGAAATTAAAGGAATTATAATAGGCAATGAGGAAATAGAACTATCACTCTTTGCAGATGATATGATGATATACTTAGAAAACCCTAGAAAATCATGCAAAAATTTATTTGAAACAATTAATAGCTTTAACAAATTTGCAGGTTATAAAATAAACTCATATAAATTGTCGGCATTTCTATATATTACTGGTAAGACCCATCAGCAAGAGATAGAAAGAGAAGTTTCATTTAAAATTACAGTAGACAAAATAAAATACCTGGAGATCTACCTGCCAAGACAAACCCAAGAACTATATAAACACAATTACAAAACACTTCTCACACAAATGAAGTCAAATCTAAACAATTGGAAAAATATCAGTTGTTCGTGGCTAGGCTGAGCTAAAAAAATAAAAAGGACAATTCTGCCTAAATTGGTGTACTTGTT
Source organism: Myrmecobius fasciatus (assembly GCA_023553655.1). Taxonomy (NCBI): domain Eukaryota; kingdom Metazoa; phylum Chordata; class Mammalia; order Dasyuromorphia; family Myrmecobiidae; genus Myrmecobius; species Myrmecobius fasciatus. The sequence goes on along the minus strand of JAJPUD010000232.1, from coordinate 291,916 downwards.
CAGTTGTCATACCAATCAAACTGCCAGAACATTATTTTGTAGAACTAGAAAAAATAATAGCAAAATTCATTTGAAAGAACAAAAGGTCAAGAATATCAAGGGAATTAATGAAAAAAAAAATACAAAGAATGGTAGCTTAACAGTACCAAACCTCAAACTATATTATAAAGCAGCATTCATCAAAACCATTTAAAACTCACTAAGAAATAGAATGGTGAATCAGTGGAATAGATTAGATACACAATAATCAAGACCTATAGCAATTTAGTATTTGATAAACCCCAAATTCCAGCTTCTGGAATAAGAAGTCACTACTTGACAAAAATTGCTGGGAAAACTAGAAAATAATATGTCAGAAACTTGGCAAAGACCTATATCTCACATTCCATACCAAAATAAGATTAAAATGGATACATGATTTGGACATAAAGGATGATACCATAAACAAATTTAGGAGAACAAGGGAGAATTTGCCTATCAGATCTTTGAAGAAGGGAGAAATTTGTAACCAAAGAATTAGAAAACATTATGAAAGATGAAATGGACTACTTTGATTACATTAAACTAAAAAGGGTTTGCACAAACAAAACCAGTAGAAACAAGGTTAAAAGGGAAGTACAAAGTTGGGAAAACATATTTGCAGCCAATATTTCTGATAAGGGTCTCATTATTAAAATATATAAAGAATTGTATCAAATTTATAAGAATACTAGAGATTCCTTAATTGATAAATGATCAAAGGATATGAACAGACAATTTTCAGATGATGAAATTAAAGCCATCTATATAGTCATATGAAAAAATGCTCTAAATCACTATTGATTAGAGAAATGCAAATAAAACAACTTTGAGATACTACCTCACACCTCTCAGATTGGCTAACATGACAGGAAAAGATAATGAAAACTGTTGGAGGGGATGTGGGAAAACTGGGACACTAATGCATTGTTGGTGGAGTTGTGAAAAGATCCAGTCATTCTGGAGAGTAATTTGGAACTATGTCCAAAGGGCTATCAAACTGTGCATACCCTTTGATCCAGCAGTGATCCACCCACACCTGCAAAAATGTTTGTAGCAGCTCTTTTTGTGATAGTAAAGAATTGAAAAATGAGTAGAGATCAATTGGGGAATGGCTGAATAAGTTGTGGTATATGGTAATGGTATGGTATATACGGCATATGAAGGTAATGGAATATTATTGTTCTATAAAAAATGATGAACAACTTGATTTCAGAAAGACCTGGAAAGATTTACATGCACTGATGCTGAGCAAAACAAGCAAAACCAGGAATACATCGTACATGATAATAACAAGATCAACTATGAAAGACTTGGTTTTTCTTAGTGGTTCAGTGATTCAAAACAATCACATTAGATTGGATAGAAAATGCCATCTACATCCAGAAAAAGAACTAAGGAGACTGAATGTAAATCAACATATGCTATGTTCACTTCTATTTTTTTTCTTTCTCCCATAGTTTTTCACTTTTGCTCTGATTTTTCACTCCCAACATGATTCATAAAGCAATGTGTATTAAAATAAAAAAAACAAGCAAACAAATCAATATTTTTAAAACAACTTTTTAAAAAGTTAACATTGATATATTTTATTTTTACATCATTTCCTTTCCAAATCCTTCTCTCCCCTTTGCTCCCCAGGGATTCATGCTTTGGTAAAAGAAGAGAAAAAAAAAAGTTTAATTGTCTTGTTTTATTATTAATTTTAAAAATATAAACAGAAACATTTTACATACAAAAAGCAGGAGAGTAACTGCCAATATGAATCTTTATTAAATGCTGTTCTTTTTTAAAAAGTACATATTAAACTTAATTCAATCATAAAAAAACCCTCAGTCTCAACAACAAGTGCTACAAATAAAATCATTTTTTCTTAGAAGTTATGTATCATCCATCTTGGTCTGACCAAAAGATTAATGGATAACAGAATTTTAGAGTTGGCAGGAACTTCAGTGACCATCTAACCCATCCAGCACATCTAATCTGTACTGGAAAAAGAATTTACTCTAGAGAACAATGGTCATCAAGCAGGCAGAACCCATGCCCCCTAAAGGCAGCCCATTTCTCTTTTGGATAGCTCTTAATAGTGAGGAAAATTTTCCTTACTTAACCTAAATGTACCTCTTTGCAATTTCTACCTATTCTTCCTAGTTCTCCCTCTGTGGTATATATATATATATATATATATATATATGTATATATATATATATATATATATATATATATATACACACACACATATATACACACACATATATACACACACACACACATATATATATATATATCTATTTAACTAGTTAGCTATATATATATAATGTATATGTATATATATACATGTATTATATATATAATGCACACACATATATCCTATGATATGGTGATAATTCCTATTTTTCATTAAAAATTCTCTCCAGGGCAACTTTCCCAATTCTTACTTGGTTCGGTGTGTGAAGGGTAAGAATAAAAATATAGATGGTACAGTGAATAGGGCAATGGGTTTAGAGTCAGGAGCCTGTCCTATCTTAATTAGTTTTGTGTCTCTGAGGATGTTACTCAGACTTTCCACTTCAGTGAATATGCTCTTGGTTAGATGGAAGTCCTTTACCAACCTTCCTGAAGTCCCTGGAGGTATGTGGAGCTCTCTGCTGGGTCTGACGGGCAGGACTTCAATTCATTCCACCCCAAAGATGTCATGTTCCTCTTCTTTCTGTTTCCATCTGGATATCTTGTCCATACTGGTCTATACTGTCTATACTGGTCCAGTTTCTCTAATGTGGTCAATGGGGAGATGGGGTTGAGGGAGGAATGGGACTGGGATGGTGACTTTCCCTCTGGGTTTACCTATTCCATTCCCCTAAGACCCTCTGTCCCCCATCCTTGTTGCCATCTGGGTACAGGAGCAAAGATCTAGCTCCTTAAAATGCTTCCCAAATTTGAAGCAATTGCTAGAATATTCCTGCTGGAATCTCTTTCTGTACATAAATCCAGAGGTGTTTCTAATTCTTTAAATCAATCCCAATGGCTCAAAGCACTTAGCTCCTTCCCAACTTGATTAACTAGGTGGTTGGCATCTAATTTTTGTTTCAATAGAAGTGTCTAGGAATTATTCACACCTATTTTACACCTTTGATTAATTGATTCTATAGCTCAATCAAAAAGTCATTCTCGCTCCATAGAGATATCAGAGCTTAGAGAATCTTTTCTTACCCTCATTATATGTGAATTCCCAACCCCAATTTAGCATTTGCTTCTCTCCTCAAAACTACTAGAGTATGTTCTGACAAAGCCCATAGTTCCAAAATCTAGACCAGGGCTTCTTAAACTTTTCCTACTCACAATTCTTTTTTGCCCAAGAAATTTTTATGTGACCCCAGGCAAATAGGTATATAAAATGTGTATACAAATGGAAACATTTACTGATAATAAATCATAATTTCAAGACCCCCACATTCAATGATGAGACCCTTTTGGAATCATGAGCCATAGTTTAAGAAGTTGGATTCTTTGTAGTGGCTGGAGAGATTTAAGCCTTATCCTATTTTTCTCTTCCTCTGTCAGGGAAAGTCCACTGGGCCCATTTCATAAACAAATTCTGTAATTCATATCCTTCTATGGTTCCAAATACATGATAATATAATTTAAAAAACATCATTTTTAACTTCCTCAAGACAACTCTCTTTATGCTTTTTAAAGGCCTTTCCCAATCCAAAAGTAATTTAAAATAAAAGAAAAGAAGAAAAGAAGCTCCCTTCTCAGAGGGAAGGCCTAGATCCAACAGAGTATATATTGTGTGCTGAGCCTACAAGGTTTAAGGATCTAAGGTGGACCATAAGTCATCTCCCTCACCTCAATTCTGACTGAAGTATCAGTTAAATTTGGCTTGATGCTTCTGTAGCAACACTGGTTCACTGACTTCAGGGGAGGGTAGCCTGTCCCCTCTCCTCCCTCTAAGAGGTTCCTCTGCTCTAGGGTCCATTAGGTACCTAAATACTATGAGAAGCTGGCACTGGGGACAGGAAAAACTAAGATACTTATTCTTCCTTTCCCAATAAGGACCCTCTCTATTCTGTTTAATCCTGGAGTAATTTAAAGTAAGAGAAAGGCACACCTTCTCAGATGGAAAGCCTGGTCCCTGTAGAGTTCCCACAATGTGTTGTGATCTCTCCACAGGAGTGAGAAATCCAGAGGCAGCTGAAAGACACCCCCTCATCTATGAATGATAAACTAAACTGCCTTCACAGTAAAAGCTGTTAAATAATTTTCTCAGTACAAAAAACTATCCAAAAAAATTAGAAAGTTGGACTAGATGCTCTCCAAGGTTCCTTCCAGCTCAGTTCTATGAAAATCCTAAATTTGTCTTAGAATAACAGGAAACTGCAAAAAAATTGTATGACTCACATTTTACTGTCTTTCAAGTCTGTAAATGAATGAATGAAAAAAAGATTAAGTACTTTTTTTTTGCTGGGGACAGAAATATAAAAGTAATGAATTTCTTGATGCATAAAGAAGCTTGCAATCTAAAATGAGGGAGAAAACACATGTAAGAGAATGGTAACTAGAGAGAGAGAATTTTGTCTGTAATGTTACAGAAATAGTGAGTGGGGTCACAGAAGAATAGAATCATACACCCAATCCAGCAACAATTGCAGTATTGATTTAATCATGGTTTGTAGCTCCAGTCTAGAATCACCATATGGAATTGGGAGGAAATAGAGAGGAAGAAAAGAAAGAAATTCTGGTTTGGCAAAACTATGGAAAAGGTGGCTAGAAAGGAAGGAGTGAAGTGAAATATAGTGTTTTGGGTTTTCTTGAAATGGTGGTCTAAGAGAGGCTATCACTAATCAGCTGAAAGCAGAACTTCCTCAAGGGTAGGGATCCTTAACCTTTCCTGTGTCGGAGAATTGTTCCATAGTCCAGTGAAGTCTATGAATCACTTCAAAGAATGATGTTTTTAAATGTGTAAAATAAAATAGAAAGAAGTATGAGGGATACCAGTGAGGTTTAAATATAGGTATCAATGAAAATTTAAGTTCATAAAATACAGGTAAACTTCTGTTATAGGGCTTGGTTTCTAACATGAGTAATAAGGTAGCTGGTAAGACTGTGAAGTAATGAATTAGGGCTGGGGCTTTTCTGAAATTCAGTGCTCTTATGCAACATAAAATTAAATGGATGCTTTATATTACTATGGAATGAATCTGGGCAATGTAGATACTTTCTCTAGGAAATTTAGACATCAAATAGTGAAGAATAATTTTCTCTTAATGATTTGGGTAATGAAGGAAACACAAATACCCTTGAGTAGATCTGGCCTGGAATGTAGAATATATTCACAAACATGAATTACTATGCAATAAACACATAATTGTTAAATGTAGCCCAGGGCTTCCTGGATATAGACTCCTCTTAGCTATACCCAGGTTCACAATACTATTGGGGTAATCATCTAAAAAAGAAAGGGTTACTTATAATTTTAAAATTCTGTTATCTGTCCTTCATTTTTAAATGACCTCAGAGTAACCAGAAACAAAACCTATAATTTAAAAAGGCACAACTGTTTAAGAAAAACAAAACAAAACACTGTATTCATTTTGGTTTTAGTATCATTAGGGCAATATCAATTTTTAAATCATCATTTATTGCTTTACTTCTTCTAATGGGATCTTCAGAGCATTGGCTTTTCTTTAAAATCCTGGAAATGACCTTTTAGGCAATAAGAAAAGTAATTCAGTTTTAAGGTACAGAGACAACTATTGAAGCTAAATTTAAAGGTTAAAATGGACAGATCTCTTGTCCAGCAAATAACTCTTTAGTTATAATCTCAATTAAAGTCATCTTTGTAAAATTGAAGTTTCCTGCAAAAGATTTTGAAGACTGTTAGGAACATTAGTGAAATTAGTTCAGCAAATAAAATATATTGGTTTCTATGATATGTAAGATATGGCTGCTTCTATGTGGATGTGGATGCTTATAAAAGCAACCAAAATGTTTTCCATGACTGGCCACCAATTTCAAAGAACGATATAGTATGATAATAGAACAAGTTATGTTACCTCTCCTTAGAAAGGGATTTAAAATGATTGTTTGGGTTTTGATGAAAATGATGACGAAATCTTTAAGTACAATGGAAACTAAACTAAGGGCAATGATCATTTCCTAAATGAATATTTTATGCCTGCACAAACAGCTGTTGGAACACAACAGAAATTCATAAACAAGCTGTTTGCAAATTTTACTGACAGCTGTTTTGGGTGATTTTTGTCAACAGAATTGTTGCTGCTGCACATCCCAGTATCCTTTGCCGGCCCCATCCCCTTCAAGAATAAGGCCGGCTTGCTTTAGTCACGTTGGCTGGGATTTATGGCTTGATGCTTACGCATTGGTAGAGCTTCTCAACACAAAATGTCAGTGAGCCTGTTATAAATTGCTTCTGGCATTCCTACTCTATCTTTTATTTGGCTGGGAGTATTTCCACCTGAAAGTGATAAATTCCTGCTATAACTGCTTTATGTGGTTCAGTAATTACACAGTACAAGGGGAAAAGGGGAGGAGGGGGGCTCCTCCAAAAAGTATCTTTTTAAAAATAGCAAGCAATAAAAAGCAGTGCAATGGGTTGAACTCTGGAGTGTTATTGAACAAAAAACAATGACCAGTGAAATATCTGTGTCAGACTGAATTTGATAAATGATCAGGAAATATAGAAGATACCAAAATCTTTTAAGGAACTGCTAGAGGGACATATTAATACAACTATGTCCTTATACTTTTTCTTCCCTGTGTCCAGTGACTTTTTCCTACTAGGAGAAAAATTCTAGCAGGTTCCTGAAGAAATGAAGTTGAAAATCTCCAGAAATACCTCTACTAGGCAAGATACATCTAGCTAAGGTCATTTTTCAGGGAACTGAGGTCTACTTGACATTTGGAGTTGTGTCTATATGCAGAAACCAGACTGCAGCATGTCACAAGTGGTCAGTGTGGTCTGTGGCAGCCAATCAAATTGATTGATACAGAGGTACAGGGATGTATTGATCATGTGGTGAACCAAATTAATCATGAAGGCAGCCAAAGATAGACTATACTGACTGGCTCTGCCATGCCAATGAGATTGTTTTACTGCATGTACTGATATTGCTGGGAACAAAACAGAGAGATGGACATGCACTTACACTTTACATATGTATATATATATATGTAAAGTGTAAGTGCATATATATGCACATGTATATGCACATGTGTTATGCATATGTACATATAGCCACACATATTATATAGTGTGTGATAGATTTATGCACCTACACATATGTGCATGCAAAAATGTACACATATATGCATGTACAGGTATGCATACATGCATGTGTATATATGCCCATAATATATGTTTAAATGGCTGGACTTTTTGTTCTTTTATTTTGCAAATAAAAAAATTGAGTAGATTTTTTAAAAAATACAGCCCTAAATTATAGAGCTCTCTTAATTGGGTTATTTCAAATGATAGTGCCATTCCACTGCCCATTAAAAATATTAGTGAAATAAGGTCAATAAAAAAGTCACTTTACAAATATAGTGATATGGGCCAAAGCATATATGAATAGGGGAAAAAATGAGGCATGTACTCTATGGATGCTGAGACATCCATTATTAGCTATTATTTTCATAAGTGGGCCTTAGAATATGGTATTATAGATTGTTAAACTTCAAAGGGATCCTAGAGCATCTGGTGCCAACATGTCCCCAATCCACTCCTTGGCTATTTTATATACTATTTACATACACACTTTTCCTTTGTACAGACCAATTCTTATGACAACTGCTAATATGGAAATTTCCTCTATTGATGGAAATTTCCATCATGATGAAGATGAGCACATTTTCTGAAATTTATAATTTGAGAGAGGTGCATTTATTAAGTGATTAAAAAATAAATAGACTTAAAAAAAGTAAAGAAAAGTAAATAGAGTTAAAAAGTACAGTAAAAGACAATAGATGCTGGAGGTTAAAAAGTCTACAATGAAGCAATCTCTGCCCTCAAGGAACTGACATGAGCAATAAGAATGTAGACAATATGTACAAAGTAAAGATTTACAAGGTAGTTTTATTTTAGAAGGGAACTGAGAAAGATCAGGAAAGGGTCTCATTCAAGAGGCTGTACTTGAGCTAGGCTTTGAAGGAAACCAGGTTCTCTAAAAGACAAAGATACTGAGGGAATGCATTCCAGAAATGAGGGTCAACTTATATTGTACAAAGGCATGGAGAGGGGAGATGGATGGAAGCTACATGTGAGGAGGTCAGGCAGGCTGGATTGGCTAGACTATGAAGGGTATACATGGGAGTAATGTAAAATGGACATGGAAAAAGTAGGCTAGTTTTAACATAATTAACATGTAATAGACTTCCTGCCATCTAGGGGAGGGGACGGAGGGAAAAAGGGAAAAAAATGTAACAGAAAGCTTTACAAGGGTCAATGTTGAAAAGTTACCCATACATATGTTTTGCAAATAAAAAGCTTTAATAAAATAAAATAAAGAAAGAAAAAAAAGAAAAAGAAAAAGTAGGCTGGAATGAGATTAACTTTAGATGTCAAACAGAGAAGTTTACATTTGCTCTTATAGCAATAGGGAGCCACTGCAGCTATTTTGAGCAAAGGAAATGATGTGCTCATTCCCTTGGACTTTAGGAATATCGATTTGGGAGATGGATGGAGGATGGAGTAGAAATGAAAAGTTGTTTTTCCTTCATTGTTTAATGTGACCATGATATCAGCAAGGTGATATCATAATATGCAAATGAATTGGATTTAAGTGAGGGAGGACTGTGCAAAGGAAAGACTTGAGGGTTGAAGACTCATTAGGAGGTTAATGTGATAGTTCTAAAGAAAGTTGATGAGGACCGCAACTAAGATGAGAACTGTGTAAGTAGAGAGAATTGCTGTTGGGACATCAGAGAAGTGATGCCATTACATGCACCTGCCTTACTTTCCTGGCCAGAGCCATTTGGATCTGATGGCCAAATATTGATCAGGTCAACAAACATGGCCCTGAGTGACATGGGTGACCCTAGCCTTTTTAAGTTAAGGTCTACAACAAGAGAATAATACTGATATGAAAGATATGGTAGCAATAGAATCAATATGATTTGACAACTGAGAGCAATGATTATTAATAACCAATGATTTGGGGAGATTCAGATTTTTCCCCTTTTATCCTCATTTCAAGACCTCAGTCTCTAAAGGTTAAGTTAACCTTCTCCTCTAGCTAGACCCCACAAAGGTGGGAAAGCCATTGATTTCTACTCAGGTTTGGGTGGGGATAAATACTTTGAATAGATTGCTAAGACTGGGGATAACTTAGAAGCAAATGACATAATCAAGGTTCAGGTCCAGCCCCACATTATAATACTCATTCTCTCATTATGTATTAACTAATCAGAGTTGATTGCTACCTTGGGAATACCCCTCTTCCAATGGACATAAAAGCCTAAACCAGTTCTCTTAGATCTAAGAGAGAGTCAACCAAATGACCATCCTTTGGTTAAAATGCTGGCATTATAAATAAAATGATTAAATTACAGAGAAATTATGTTTCTCAAATTTTTTAAAATATCACACAACTAATTAATTATTTAGGATGAGGTAGAATGGAGTTGAAGATGACTTTAAGATAGTGAATCTGAGTAACTAAAAAAAGTGCTACCCTTGATACATATGAAATGTGTTTTGGACACACTGCGTCCCAGATTATAAGAGCTGCAGGACATCTACTAGTCACTTGATGCTAGGGATCAAAAGATTTGGGCTAGATATATAGAGATTTGGAAATCATTTGTGTGGAGATGATAACTGAATCACTGGAAACTGATGAAGTACCAAAAGAGAGAACTATATGTAAAGGAAAAAGAAGAGGATTCAAGACAGACCCTTGGGGAATACAGACAGTTAGGGGGTAGGATATGGATGATAATCTAACAAAGGAAAAGGAGAAGGAATTGTCAGACAGGTAACAGGAAAATCAAAAGAAATCAGTGGTACAACAATCCAGAGAGGAGAGACTATGCAGTAAGAGAGGGTAGTCAATAGTGTGAAATATTACAGGGGAAGTCAACAAGGATGAAGGTGAAAAAAGGCCATTGGACATGAACATTAAGAGATATGAAGAGAATATTTTTAATTAAGAAATGAGATTGGAAGCATGCTTGTAAAAAGATGAGAAATGAGTGAGAGAAGAGGAAGTGAGGGTAGATAGCCTGTCCTAGAAGTCTGACAGTGAAAAGGAAAAATATTGGGGTTGTGTCTATGTGTACAAACCAGGTTATAATATGTCACAACTGGTCAATGTGTGGTCTGCAGCAGCCATTCAATGTGATTGATACAGAAGTACACAACTATATTGATCACGTGGAAAACCAAATTAATCATTAAGACAGTCAAAGATGGATTGTACTGACTGGTTTGCTAATCAGGTTGTTTTGAGGGGATGGTAATGTTAAACGAGGATTTTTTTTAAAGGATGGAGAAGAATCATGTGTGTTGGGCAGCTAGGTGGTGAAGTGGATAGAGTACCAGCCCTGAAGTCAGGAGAATCTGAGTTCAAATCTGGCCTCAGACACTTAACATTCCCTAGCTGTGTGACCCTGGGCAAGTCACTTAACCTCAATTGCCTCAGCAAAAAGCACACACACAAAAAAAATCATGTGTGTTCCATCAGCAATGGAGCCAGTAATGAAGAAATTGAAGTTTTTTTTTTTTTTTTTTTACAAATATGAACTTTTGGTTTATAAAAAGAGCTAAGCACAGTAGCCCCATACATGGTTGGTGGTTCTAGCCCACCCAGGGATGTGCGTTTTAAGTATCAAAGAGCCAATAATCTTCCCTATCTTCTCCCTTCTGTAAACCGCTATTCTAACTCCTCCTTTCTAGCTTCTCTCTCCTGTGATGTCTGCAAATCCCAAACTTTTCTGCTCCCTACTTCCCCACGCCGATTTCCCAAACAACTTAAACCTCTAGCAGGTAGATGTTCTCTGATAGTGGGTATTATTCTGATAGATAGCTATTAAATCATGAGGAATGATTTATTCTAAAGGACAGATGATATACTACATTTATAGGCACTTTGGGTTATACTTTACCCCAATCTATTTTCTATTTTATTAGATTGTTATGAGTTCTGGATTCAACAAGGATTTATTAAACACTTATCATGTTTAAGGTGGAGTTAGCTAGGTGACTCAGGGGATAAAGCATGGAACCTTAAGTCAAGAAGCCCTGAGTTCAAATCTAGTATCAGATACTTAATAGCAGTGTGATTCTAGGCAAGTCACTTATCCTGTTTGCCTCAGTTCCCTCATCTATAAAATGAACTGGACAAGGAAATGGCAAACCACTTTGCCAAGAAAACTCCAAATGGAATCACAAAGAGTCAAACATAACTAAAATGACTGAACAATATGTTTAATGTACTATGCTAAGCAGTACAGGAGAAATAAAGAAGAGGATCATAGATTTAGACCTGGAAAATACCTTAGAGTCATCTATTTCAACCTGTACATATTATAGGTGAAGAAACTGAGGATCCAATATAGTAAATAGCTAAACTGGAATTTTAACCTAGATCCTTAAGCATGATTTGTCTTATATCATCCTGCTTCTTAAAAGTAAAACATAAGTGATGTTTTTAAAATTAAATTTTAAATTTAATTAAAAGGTTTTTAATTAAATTTTATTTATTCAATTGACAGGCATTTATTTTCTTTCCTTCTCCTACTACTCCTACAATACACTGAAAAGAACAACAGCAACAAAAGAAAGAAAGAAAAAGAAAATACTTGTGACAAGTATGCATAGTAAAAATAAAATAAATTTCCACACTAACCATGTCCCAAAGTGTGTGTTCCATTCTGCACATTGAATCCATCACTTCTTTGTCAGGAGATGGGTAGCATGTTTCATCAGTGAATGGCATTTGGTCATTGTGCTGTTCAGAGTACATCCTCAAAGCATTCTTTCTTTATTTGGGTCTCTCTGAAACACAATAATGACATTCAAAAGGATTTTGAAGTAGTTGTTTTGACCAGTCCCTATGATATCTCTGAAGAGTTCAGGGCCAACCACAAAAATTAGGTGAATTTTTATTTTTTAAAGAACCCAAAACACATAAGATTTATTGAAAACTATGACACAGACCAGATTTTTATTTGAAATAAAAGTCAATACTTCTAATATTTTTATAGTAGTATATTGTTCTGGTTACAAGTCAGTAACAATGCCATTAGTTCTAGAACCAAATTAATAAATAAAGCTTGTGTATCAAAATTGATTTTTAATACTTATTCCCTCCTCTCCAGCCTTTTAGAGGAGAGAGAATGGGTCAAACTTAGCTTTTGAAGGCTATTCTGAGAAGATGAGGGGTCATGATATAGATTTAATTCAATTTAATACATCCACTTGTGGGCAGAACATTATAATAGGAATAAGAAAGGTGTGAAATATCATATAAAGACCTAGATACTTGTATACAAAGAGGTACCAAACAACATGCTTTATGAAATTTAAGGAATTGTTACTTAAAAGGGGAAATGGAAAGGGTTTCATGTAAGAGATGACATTTGAGTTGGGCTTTAAAAGTTGAATAAGAAATCAGCATAGGGAGGAAAAGAGGGAAGACATTTCAGTTATAAGGTGTATCATGAACAAAAGAGATGTAGGAAACTACAGGGACAGGGGGCTCTTAAAGGATAGAGAAAAGACACCTTTTGGTCTGTATCAGAGAAATATAAAATAAGGTTAAAAAGACAAAATAGTATCAGATTAGGGAAGGCTTTGAATTTCAGGAAAGGAAATATGCTTTTTATTTAATAGGTAATATGGAGTCACTTAATGTTGTGACTGATAGAGGAAGGGGGTGGATCAGTGATAGCCACATTGGTAACTGCTCCTACAATCTGGGTAGCAAAAGAATTATGAACTCCTGGAAGCTAGGACCCTGGAAACTCAGGCTCCACAGCCCATAATGCTCTAAAAACCAAGGTCATGATACTCAATCCAAATTTCATTTGATCTTAAGAATGGAGAGTTCATTGTGTTTATGGAAGTGACCTTGAAACTGTATTATCTCAGGTGCTTCTGAGGACTGTCTATAATACCTTTCATTCATCCTCCATCAAAATGGCACATATTGTAAATTTCCCTCTTAGCAAGAGAGCTAGTCTTCAAGCCTCAGAAGGCAGAAGCAGAATGAGAAAAAAAAGAAACTCCATCTTCTATTCATGTTATATGGTTTACTACATATAGGGTAAAACTATGTCCTATATAAATATTAGCTACCATTGTAATTATTGTTATTATTGAAAGAAAAACTTCAAACCAGTTCCGATTGGTCAGTGAAGAAGGCCATATACACCGAGAGAGAGGGATGTGAAATGTGGACCACAACATAACATTTTCATTCTCTCTATTGATGTTTGTTTGCATGGTGTTTCCTTTCTCAGATTTTTTTTTTCTTGTAGACACGATTTTTCTTGCACAGCAAGATAAGTATGGAAATATGCATACATATATTAGATTTGTCAAGTATTTTAACATAATTAACATGTAGTGGATATCCTGCCATCTAGAGGAGGGGTGGGGACTAGGGGGGGGAAATTTGTGCCAGAAAGCTTTGTAAGGGTCAGTATTTAAGAATTACCCATACATATGTTTTGCAATTAAAAAGCTTTAATAAAAAAAAAAGAAAAAAAAGAAAGAAAAAGTAATTGTTAAATGTACTATATGTAGATTTATAATACTATGTATTATACATGTGCTAAACCATGATGCTGTAAGTACAAAAACAAAGGTAGCCCTTGTCCTCAAAGAACTTACATTCTGATGAAAGAAAAAACATGCTAGGAGAGTGGAGGCCAAAGTAGTCCTTTGAACTTGAAAGAGGGATGGTGAATGGGGCCACAGGAAAGTGATAGACCCTATCTAACCAAGAACAATGGCAGAATTGATTTGATCATAGTGCATATTTCATTCTAAAATGGAATGGGAATCAACTCCTACACTGTATTCCTGATTGGATAGATGGGAGAGAAAAAAGGAAACAACTGGAGAATCATAAAAACCCAAAGTCATATATAAAGGACAGAATAATAAGGAAGAGGAACTGAACCTGAACCTGCTTATTTAAATCTTTACTCATAGTTTTTCAAATCCAGCATTTCTTACATGACTAAAAGAATGAAGAGAGAAATCACAGGGGTAGAAAGACCAGATTTTATTTTTTTCCTGGCCTGTGGCATTATAAATAGTGAAAAGAATAAAGCTCCAATTAAATAGGGAAAGCAATTGTCCTTCAGTTATTTCACTTTGTTTGTTACTCTCCTTCCCTGCAGAGCTTAAATCAAAATTATTAACAATTAAATTATGCCCTAATTAATTATGAAAGACATGAGAGTTATATTTTATAATAGCAGACCATTCAGATGTAGCTAAAACAATCATCTGTTGACCTACAGGTTATATTGAAATATTCTCATCAACACCTAATCTGTTAATCACTGAGTACTTGCCCCTGGGATACAGACATAAATATAAGGCTATGATTGTCTTCCTAAGAAGTCATCATTGAATTATTACTATTTAGCTGGCATTTCTCATGAGAAATGCCAGCTAAATAGTAATAATTAATCACATTTATGTAGTATATACACATTTGGGCACATACGACTACTAAATTGATATTCTTTTTAAAAATATTTATTTAGCAATTTATTTTTCTCCAGTTACTTGTAAAAACAATTTCCAACATTTACTTCTATAACTTTGAAGAAAATAAAAAAAGTTTTAAAAGTATGCTTCAGTGTACTCAGACATCATCAATTCCTTCTCTGAGAACGCATAGCATTTTTCATCATAAATCCTTCAGACTTCTCTTGGATAATTTAATTGCTGAGAATGCCTAAAACATTCACACCTGATCATCTTATAATATTGCTGTTACTTTGTAAACAATACATTTTAAAGTGTTATTATTATTCATTGTGTTCATTAGTTTATGAAAGTCATCAAAATGGTTATTTTTTTTTAAATAATGCCACAGTATAAATTATCCTCTTGGTTCTACTCACTTCACTCTACATGTTTATATAAATTTTTTTTTGTGTTTTTGAAATCATCTATTTCCTCATTTCTTATAGAACAATAGTCCTCCATTACATTCATACATTGCAGTCTAGAATCCTCATTTTTACCTCCTGCCTTTCCTAGTTCCTTCACAAACTCTCAGCTAATATCCCTACCATCTGTCAGTAATCTTTTCTGGCTTCCCTTAATCTTAGTACCTTACTTTTGTGATTAGCTAAAATTTATACCATATATTATATATATATATATATATATACACACACATACACATGTATGTGTACATATACACATATACATATGTGTATATGTATACTTATATATGTATATATATACTTATATATGTATATATAAAAATAAAGATCTATCGATTTATCTATCTTCCTTTGTAGATAGTAGCTTTCATGTTGTCTCCCCACCTCATGCCACATACCCCCAATTCCTTATACTCTGAGCTTTTGGGGGGCAGGGGCTAATTTTGCCTTTCTTTATATCCCTAGTACTTAGCACAGTGCCTGGCACATAGAAGATGCTTAATAAATATTGATAGACTGACTTGATTTACTTACCTTTCCAGTATGAATTACTTCATATCATTTCACCTTCATATGCTTTCCATTCTGATCATTTGCTAATTATTGCTTATATTTTAACTCTCTCGAAAGACCTATTCAGAGGCTACTTTGTACCTGAGATCTTCCTCACTGTCTGTAGCTATTAGTGTTTCCTCATTCTTGAAACTGCTTTCTATCAACATGCATTTACTTATCTGTGCACATAGGGCATCTGCCCAGTAGCTGGTAAGTTTTAATTTTTGCTTTGTGTTTGCATTGGCAGGCATAGCACCTTAAATACAGTAGATACTTAAAATGTTGGAACTGAATTGAATAGCATGTTAAAGTTTACAACAACAGGAATGAGCCAAGCAGTTAAACTCCCAGTATCCTCTTTTTAAATATCTCCCAACTGACTTGCTCATGTTCATAGACTTAGTAGCCATAATTTCAGGTCTACTAAATTTGCACAATTCCCGCATTCTTTCTAATGTGCCTAAAGCCTCTATGGCTGATAGTAGCAACTATGTAGCACAGTGGATAGGATGTGGGAGTTGGAAGCAGGAAGATTTGAGTGTGAATCCTATCTCAGGACTTAGTAGATGTGTAACTGGTCGTCACCTCCCTTCTCTCTCTGATTCTGTTTCTTTGTGTGTAAAGTAGAAATAATAATACCCCCAATCTCATGGGCTCTTGTGAGACTCAGATAAATTAATACATATAGAACTCAAAGTGCAATGTTGGAGGGGAAAAAAATGTCAAACTGCCCCAGTATCTTTGTCAGGAAAACTCCAAAAATGGTCAGGAAGAGTAGGAATTGACTAAACAACTTAAGAACAACAACAAAATGCTGGATATTATTGTCATTAGTACACTTCTATAGTAGGTTGCCTCTCCTAGGAACTACCCAGGTTGCCTTAATGAATGCAGTTAATTAAATTAATTAATTGATTCTAAATCAATGGAATTTCTAAAAACTGCTTTACTCTTAACCAGGGAAGACATTTGACAATGAAAGCTCAGGAATTATATCTCAGGACATTCCTTCCATGTCCATTTCAGACTTTTGCCACAGACTCTTAAAAAATACCTAGAAGTTTCCCGTTACAGGTGAACAGAAGCATCTGAGTTAAGAGTGAAGTGAGAAGTTAGACTATTGTCATAGACTTCCCCTGGCTCCTTGGGGATGATCACATAAAGTATAATTTCTTTGATGTTATTATTGTTAATAGTGCTCCCTCCCTCCAATTACCTGTTAAGACCATTTATAGCATTCATTTTTACAAGATTTTGAGTTCCTAATTTTTCTCCTTTTCTTCCCCTCTTCCTAAAAAGCAGGCCATATATAAGCAGTTATATATAGTCCCATATTAGTCACATTTATCAAAGAAGAAACAAATCAAGAGAATAAAAACCACAAAAAAGAATAAAGTAAGTGAAGAAAAGTATGCTTTGATCTGCATTCGGAGTCCATCAGTTCTCTCTCTAGACCTTTGTACTTGCCCTGGATCATTGTGTTGCTGAGAAGAGCTGAGTCACTCAAAGTTGATCATCACACAATGTTGCTGTTATTGTGTACGATGTTTTCTTGGTTCTGTTCATTTATTTCATTCTGCATCTAATCATGGAAGTTTTTCCAAGTTTTTCTGAAATTTGCCTGTTCATCACTTCTTATTGCACATTAATATTCCGTTTCATTCATAAACCATAGTTTATTCAGTCATTTTCCTAATAATGGGCATTACCTAAATTTCCAATATTTTGTCACCATGAAAAGGGCTGCTATAAATATTTTTACACATGAAAAACTTTCCCCCTTTTTTACGATTTCTTTGGGATGGACCTATTATTTCTGTTTTTAAGTGACTGGATTTTCTAGCATTTCAAATGATCTTTTCCTTGTGGTGCAACAACATGTACAGAGGTTATCTAATAAGGTATTGGCAGAAGAAAACAAGGGGTAGAAAGATAGAAAGGTAAGAAACCCAAGGAGTCCCAGATGTACTGTGCTTTTTATTAATACACTTTAAAATTTTTGTTCTCACTTCTGGGTTAGCTATGCTTCTGTGCTCATAGAACATCAATAGTTACAGTTACAGGGTTTGGGAAAAACCCAGCAATAAACAAGCAAAAAATCCTTTGCCAATTAAAAAATGCCAACTTGTGAAAATTTTCCACCGCTTCTCGCAAGTTTAATTGGTGTTATAATCATCACAGAATCATGAAGCTGGAAGGGGCCTTGGAGATCACCTTTTCTAATACCTTGATTTGATAAATGAGACTTTCAATTTTCTCAGCTATAAAATGAGATGGTAGGATTATAGCTGGGACTTCAGAAATCATTTTAGGAATGAGGAAATGTAAGCTAAATGACTTGCCCAAAGTCTCATAGATAGTTAACTCATACTTTAGATTTGTTATAAATGTCTTGGACATTCAAAACTGGTTCCTTCTTTTCAATGCTATTTCATTTCCTTGAACATGACTGTTTGGAGCCAGTTCAGATTCCAGCTATTGGAGGAGGCCTTTTTCTGGCTTCTCCCCAGGAAATATCTTTTCCTCTTAGATCTTCATGACTTGTTGTTGTTTATCCTTTCTTGAAGAGGACATCAGGGAGGTGATGTCATGACATGAAAGTAAATTGGATTTCAGGAACGGAGGGCTGTTCAAGGTCACCTGCCTCACTTTCCCCTCTAGAGCCATTGGGATCTGGCCAGATATAGATCAGGATGACTTGAGATGGCCCTTCGTTCAGTGGGAGATTTTGACCCTTTTAAGCTTAGATCTTCAGCATGTCTCTGTTTGAGGCTGAACCTATTCAGTGATTAAGGTTAGGTAGCAACTGAAGCAAAAAATCTCCTCTTTCATCTAGTCAAAACAAACAAACAAAACAAAACAAAAAACTAATTATTTTGTTTAAATTTATTTAAATAAATCAATATATCTGGGAGGGGAAGACCCTCAGGATTTCTGGCCAAAGCAGAAATGATTGCTATTTACATTCAATCTGAGTCAGTCAAAATCCAAATAGTGATCAAATGGGGCTTGGCTTGGGACCTATTGGTGGCCAATGAGAATAAGATTGGTTTTGGTTTAAGGTATGGTCCTTAAGAAAAATGGAGCCAGTAAATTCCAAGACATCTTGGGAGGGTTTAGTGATCCTAAAGAAGAAAAAAAAAAAATCTTTTAAGAGCATTTGTAAGTAAGGATATGATATTCTATATGGATAGAGGAAAGGAAAGAGGGAAAGAAGCAAGGAAAAGAGGAAGGAAGGAAGGAGGGGAAAAAGAGAGGAAAGAACAAAGGAAGGGAGGGAGGGAGCAAGGAAAGAAGGAAGGAAAGAAAGAAGGAAGGAAGGAAGGAAGGAAGGAAGGAAGGAGGGAAGGAGGGAGGGAAGGAGGGAGGAAAAGAGGGAGACAAGGAAGGAGCTAGCAGAGGAAGGAAGAAAGGGAGAGAAGAAGAGAGAAAGGGAAAAAAGAAGAAAAGAAGGAAAGGAGGGAGGAAAGAAAGAACAAAAGAAAGAAAGAAAGGAAGGAAGGAAGGAAGGAAGGAAGGAAAGAAGGAGGGAAGGAAGAAAGAAAGAAAGAAAAAAAGAAAGAAAGAAAAAGAAAGAAAAAGAAAGAGAAAGAAAAAGAAAGAAAGAAAGAAAGGAAGGAAGGAAGGAAGGAAGGAAGGAAGGAAGGAAGGAAGAAAGAAAGAAAGAAAGAAAGAAAGAAAGAAAGAAAGAAAGAAAG
>JAJPUD010000232.1:187561-272482 GCA_023553655.1 Myrmecobius fasciatus | reverse complement strand
AAAGAAAGAAAGAAAGAAAGAAAGAAAGAAAGAAAGAAAGAAAGAAAAAATAGAGTGTGCAGGATGGGATGCTAGACCCCCTTACCCAAGTTAACTACTCAGAGGCATCTTCAGATACAAACAGAAAACATTTATTTGGTCCTTGCAAGGAGAGGACCAAGCACACCAGCTGAGCAGACACTGAGCCTCCAGCTCCAATCTCCCAGGCCAGAAACAGGGAGAGAAAAACTTGGATTCATTGGATAGACTGGAAAGGAAGTAACCATTGCCCAATGGTCAGCAATGCTGTCTACTTCCTGTGGGACACTTGACTTCCTGAAACTTAGGCCTAAGGTGTGATCCACTCCATCTCACAGACTTCTTGAAAAATCTTCACCTGGACTTGTTGAAGTTGGAAAAGGGACCCCAAAAGTTTGGGGTCACAGACTGGTGTTACAAGATGTCTCAAAAGAATTTGCAAGTTTGAACCCATTTCCTAGTCAAGGGGGAAAGTTTATTGGAATTGTAATGCCAGCTGAAGCAGGCTGAGCTCCAGAAAAAATTAGCATGGAACACAGAGGAAGGAGATAGATTTATAGGACAGAGTTAGATCAGAGCTTCTAAAGGCAGTAATTTTATGGCCCAGAGGTAGAATTGAAGAGTGGTCTCAGGACTTTGGTTATCACTGACTAGAAGATCTAGGATAGTCCTAAGGCCAGAAGACTTTAGAATCATTGACAGATTGTTAGAACAATAGCACTCTAAGGTTAGAGAGTCTCAGGATCACCATCTTCCCTAAAATCAAAGGGAAGAAACATTACTATGCCAAAAAGACCCTTATAATCATTGACAGACAGATTGTCGGGGGATCTCAAAATCATTGCTGTCTCCCCTAAAAGCTATATCAGGAGGATATTCATTCAGGAGGAAGTAAGGAAATTTTCCAACTGCTCAGTTCCAGTTTGTGGTTCAGCTCTACTCACAAAGGTTGATAAGACAAAAATAATAAAGGGGAACCTCCCCCAACAATTCCCACTTACTTTCTTGAACAGTTTCAAATCTTCAATTTTTTTTTTTATTGTGTTTTTGGCCTGCAGAAAGTTCAAGAACCATAATGGGGGTGGAGGAAGGTAGGCTGTTTAAATATGAGCTTTGAAAAGAATAATCATAGCTAGTATTTATTTAACATTTTAAGTCACAACAACTCTGTGTGGTAAGTCTATTCCTGTTTATTATTTTGGTGAGAGGGGAGGTCACTTTTCCTCCCCCAGAATGCTACTTACCTCCTCATGAAGAGATAATGAAATAGATGCAGAATACATTTTTAGACATAGCCAACATCTGGATTTGTTTTGTATCATGTTTATATATTATAAGAAAAGAGTTATTTAATTTTAATTGGAGGTAGAGATGGGGATTTGAGGGGAATTCAAGACAGTAATGACCCAGATCCCAAAAGAGGGTTATTTAGAAAATAGGCTCTTAGAAAAGGGTATTTAGAAAAAATTGCATAGATGAAAGGAAAGCTAGGTGATATTTTATGAGAGTGTTGAGTCCAGAGAAAGGAAGACCTGAGTTCAAATTAAGACTCATACACTTGCTATCTGTGAGATTCTGGACAAAGACATTTAATCAGTTTGCCTCAATCAATAAGCATTAAATACCTACTTCATTCCAGGCTCTATGCTAAGTCCAATAGAATACAAAAAGGGGCAAAAGATAGTCCCTTCCCTTCCTTATCTATAATAGAACCTCAAAGTTTATTGTGAGGATCAAATGAAATAACTGCAAAATGTCTGTCACAAAGTACTATGTAAATATGAGCTCTTATTATGCTAGCTATTAAATAAACAAAAAAATTCACAGAGAGATTCAGACTGGCAGGACAGCTTTGAAATGAGCAGGCTGAATTTCTTATATGGAACAAGTGAAGTTTTAAGTTTATTAAAACTTAATTAAGGATTACATATTTTAATGAAGTTTGTTAAAATTTAGAATTGCCTTAAGAGATTCTGGTCACTCTTGTATAACAAATTCAAAATTTGGAACCACACTAAGACTTCTGGGTATACCCTGGTATAATTAATGAAAGATTACTTAACTTTAGTTAAAGCTTACTTAAAAAAAAAAAAATTAGAATTGCACTAATACTTTTAGGACACCCTTGTATAACAAAATTAAGTCATGAAGTTTTAAATGTATTAAAACTTAATGCAAGATTACACAATTTAGTTAAATTTATTAAAAAAAATTGGAACTACACTAAGAATTTTGGGACACTTGTATGACAAAAACCAACCACAAAATTTTACGTTGTATTAAAGCTTAAAGCTTTAATTTTAACTTTATACTTATTTTATTTTAATTATGCTTATTAAAATTTAGGATTATACTCAATTTTGGGACACCCCTGTATGACAAATTCAACCACAAAGTTTTATGTGTATTAAAGGCTATTTAGAGATTATATTTTAATTAAGTTTATTAAAATTAGAAAGTGCGCTAGGACTTTTGGGGACATCTCTATATAACAAATTCAGTTACAGTTTTAAGTGTATTAAAGGTTAATTAAAGATTATATTTTAATTAAGTTTATTAAAAATAGGAAGTACATGAAGACTTTTTGAGACACCCCTGTATGATAACAAGATCCAGCCACAAAGTTTTAAGTTATCTTCAGGCTTCCTTAATGATGACACATTTTAGTTAATCTTATTAGCATTTAGAGCTGCCTTTTAAGACTTGGAGGGGCGATGAAATAGAGCCGTCGCGAGATTCGCGATTTCATGTGCAGTATAGTTTGCCTTTATTGTCTGGTGAACTGGAAAGCTGCCAGGGTCAAGTTCAGGTCACAACTGCACTCTCGCGCGGAAATTCACCCCAAATCGCGGAGGGGGTGGGGAATGTCCGATGGAGGGGGTGGGGTCAGCCTCAGTCCCCAGGCCCGCCCCCTCGGAGGTTTTTCCCGCGCTCGGCGCCCCGCCCCTCCCTCGAGCGCGCGCGCGGCTGCCAGTTCTTGGCGGGACCCCGGCCCGGGCAGGCCCGGGAAGTTTGCCACGGTCTAGAAGTTTCCTGTGGCTGGTGCTGGGGAGCTGGGATGCAGCGTGAGCCGCCGCTGAGGGTCCGCTCCGGGAATCAGCAGTGTCCAGAGCCCGCCATGCAGCCGGCCGGAGCAGGGGGCAGCGGGGCCGGAACCTGGGCTCACAGCTGCGCGGCTCTGGAGCAGCTGGAGACGCAGTTGCGCTGCTCGCGCTGGTAACTCTCGGCAGCCCCTTTCCCTACTTCTCTCCCTGCCTGCACCCGGGGCGGGGGTGGAAATCGAGAATTTCTCCCCCTTCCCCTAGCCCCCCCCCCCACCGGGCCTGCGTCCGGGCTTAGCTGCCAGCAGCCCAGCTCTGGCCCTGCACAATGTGCTGGGAGATCGCCCCTTCCCCCGGGACCTCCAAAGAAACTTGCTCTGGGAGCACTTTGTTCAGTTCCTTAATTTGCTCCTTTTAGTATCCATGATTGCTTCATGTTTGATCTGAAAACCCAAATGCATGCATACAGAACAGATACAATTACTGCGTTTTTTAAAATTTTATTTCTTTTAATTGGACTATCAGGAATTTGATTCTCAAAAAGGACCAAACCATGCAGGAGGAAAGGCGCAGGGAGAAAACCGAGGGTCTGAAAGCCCCTCTCTATTTGTTGGCTGGGTAACCATTGGACTCTCTGGTATCACTTGGGTAGGGGGTGGGATTTAGCGGGCTTGGTTGTTGATTGGGACTGAAGCTCCAGTGTTTGTGGTGTTATTTCTAGTGTTTGTCACTTTTTGCCCCCATGCCATTGCCATCCCTCCCTTGGGCTTTTTTGGTAAATAGTGTGTTAGAATAAATTTAAAATTCGGTAAATTACATGATAACAAATGTAACCATATTATATTTATAAAACATAAATATAGTTAGCAAATATAATAAAGTGAATCTTAACGAATATTGATATGTTTTTGGTTTTAGATAAAAACTATTCACCACAAAAATTTTGTTGCATCAAAGAGAGAGGCTTGGTTTGTTGAAACATGGATGATTTCACTTGTTTGGTTTTTTTCCCCTTGACAGGTTTAATGTTAGTTACGCTTTTGGAAAGATGAGGATTTTGACTTTGCCAGCTGAGAATTGGAAACTAAAAAACAGTGTTAGATGCTTTGATAATTGGAGAGAAAAAAAAGTTTCTTAGAATACACACACAAACTTGTTTCTTTTTTCTGTGTTGGCATGCTCTGGGAGAGGTGGAGAGCAGTCAGGTGTATAAAGGTAGTCTGATTTAAATGCTGAAATTTCCTTTTATCCAGGGTCTTCCTCTTTTATCTTTTATTACACTGTAGAAAGGAAAGGCCTTAACTTTAGTGTCACTTATTCTACCAGTTTAGGAAACTGAGGCCAACAAATAAAGGATCGTTTTAGAGGTCACACAGATAGATATAGCTAGATTGTAAATGGATAAAACGAAAAATGATTAAGGGTGGATATACCTAGATGTTAGATAAATTGCTTGGTGTGTTTGCTAGAAAAAGTTAAGGAAAAATTCTTTCCTCTCCCTCTCCCCTTGCCCTCATGAGATACTGGAAATGAATATAAAGCACAAGTAAGTATAGTCCTAGAGAAAATGATTAAGTGGCAAAAAATCATTGAAGCAAGAGTCTGGAGGATTCTTGAAGATATGTAATTTATCTCTGTCAACTCCAAGCACTAATTTGGGAAAGGGAGGGGGAAGGAAAGTTGGATTTGGGGAATGGGTCTCAGCTAACTAGACAAGTATGAATATTCCCTAAAAAAGGGAATAGAAATTTTATTAGTGAGGGAATGGGTGGAGTACCTGGACTTGCAGATCTGATACTTCTACTCTCTGGGTGACCCCTGGGCAAATTTCAGAACCCCACTTTCCTCATCTGTAAAATGGGAATAATATCTCCACTGTCTTATGAGGTGGTTGTGAGACTCAGATGGTGTATATAAAGCTAATTTAAAGTTTTATATATATCTTATTTTTTATTATCCTCTACACTCATATATCCAAATGGGTGTAGAGAAAATAGAAGGGCATTGGGGGGGGGATTGCACATTTTGTTTTTGACTCTAATAGATATGATTTTGAGCTAGTCTCATTTATTTCCATTTTCCATTTTTTCTGGGTTTTTTTTTTTTTTCATTTCCATTCCATTTTTTCCATTTTAAAATGTAGAAGGGATTGGGATTAGTTTAATGAGTTTATAAAGGCTTTTACTACTCTAAAACTCCATGATACTGTAAATCCTTGTCCAGTAATCTCTGGAATGAAAGATATTGGTTTAGCCATCAGTGAAGTTGTAATGATCAGGGAGAAACTGAGGCAGTTATCACACATTGGAGAATAGGTAAAACTTTATTGATGTTAATTGAGAGTTCAGAATCCTTAGTTATGGATTGGGACTGCTGGGACTTGTCTCAAAGCACACAGTCCATTGTGAGTTTAGACTGACAGACGTGTCAGCCGACTGGATCTCAGGCAGGTTCAGCCCAGAGAGTTAGACTGACAGCCATGACGCTGACTGAATAGGACTAATGCCACAAATTACTCAGTACCTCACTGATGGGCATCACGGGTTTTGTAGGTTCCATAGCTCAGGGAGAAGGAACTCATGGGAATAGCTGAGAAACATCTGGGATCCAAGGAAACTATAAATTCAGTTCTGGCAGGTAGGGAGTAAAGAGTGCTGAGTTTGGGAAAGGAAGACAGTAAGTCTGGAACCAAAAGATAAGGGGTATGTTGAGGCTGACCATCTGGAGGTTTTATGACTCCTTTGGAATGTGAGTCCAATTATTTCTGATGGTCAGGAAGTGGAGTTGCTATTTTTGGGCAGAACAATTAAGGGAAACTGAAACAGAGCAACTGAGGGAAAGTGAGACATGGGAACTGTGGCACAACAAAGTCTTCCATTTGTTATTTTGACTTGTGTGTTATTTTTGGAGTTTGGCTAACAGGAATCAGGCTTCTGGGTCCTCCATTGATCCATGGTGGAGCTTTGATTCAAATAGAGTCAGCCCTTCAGCCTTTCTTCCCAAACAAGTTAATTAATGAGAAGGGGGAAAAGGACATAAAATTTTTCCCCTCCAACTACATCATCTCTTGATGGTCCGCAGAAAGGAATGAAGAAGAGACTTAGGGGGCCTAGATAATTTGCAAACTAGATAATAGATTTCTGAATCCTAGAATTTATTTGTTACCTATTGGATATGAAACCCTGTGCTAGGTACTGGAGGTACATAGATAGTCTCTGTCCCAGATAGGACACTTTGATTATATATGTTTAAATTCTACTAGGGGAAATAGACTTTTTCAGTTTCTTCTGGGAAGTTGGCTACAGAGAATACCTGGAGAGAGATACAAATTCTAGACAGGATCAAATAATAATTCAGGATAATAATAAATACTTAGCATAGTGATGGACATATTATAGGTCAGGGCTTCTTAAAGTTTTTCCATTCTAGCCATTCTATAGTAACTTTGCAAAGATAATTACTTTCATTCTTTCCTGTTCTTTCCTTGCTTAAAAACAAGCAAACAAAAATAAGCTAAAACTAATTAGAATATAAAGGTATTTAGATAGTAATACTTGAGTTTTACTTCTCAGCCTCTTCTGGTATCCACTGTCTGTTGGATTGTCGAGATCTTTTCAGTTTAATAAATATTTTCTGTCTTCTGCCTAGTGATTGCTTATTAGAGATATACAGAAATCAAACAGAATAGTTCCTCATCTCAGGAATGAAAGATTCCTTTCTTTACATGTATTGCTTTACTTGATCTTAACCAGTTTCCTATGAAATATATATTATCTCTATTGTATTGGGAAAAAACAGGTTCCTGGAGCTTACCAAGTAAAAGGCCCAGTTAGAGTAGCACCCCTGATATTTAACTCCCAGACCAGTGCTCTAGAGGATACATTCCATTCATATCTGGTAGATTGATAATTTTTCAAACTAAAATTAATTCATTGTACTAGGGATGCTAATGTTATATATTTCTTCTGAAAAGCAATGGAATATTCATTTTTCTAGAGAATGAGTTGTGTCAAATGAAGACATGTTTTGCAAAAAATAAGAGTGAATTCAAATTTTATTGTATCTTGTCCAGAAGTTTTCATCAGCAAACCTGCAATGTCTTTTGGGGGTAGAGGAAATGAGGAATCATTGACTAAGTACCTACTATGTGCCAGACACTGCTAGTTTCTGGGGATAGAAAAATGTGGATCAGTTACACACACCATAACCCCCTTCCCTTTGTCTGATAGTATATCCAGGGAAATAGCATTTATTCATATATAAGGTAACGGTAATTTTGCACATGAAAAACTAAAATCAGTGTACTTGGTGGGAAATGGAGAGAAAACTCTTCTGAACCCCTTCTTTACATGGAAGCCTTGGAGCCCTTGACCCCAGCTGTGAGTACCAGATGTGTTTGGCTGGCTGTGCTGTAGAATAGTTTTTTTTTTTTTTTTTGACTTTTAATGACTTAGGGCTCCAAAGTGATCTTGACTAATCTTTTAGGCCAGATGGCTATTGATAGGGTGTAGGTCCAGGTCTCCTCAAAAATTCCAGAGCTATATCAAAATATTGAAAAAAAAATAATCCAATTCATTTTTTTAAGAGGCGACAAACAACACATTAGTGAACATTAAGGAAAAAAATAGTTTGTTCCCAAAGGAAGCAGAATTTGACAAGCACTGTATTTTCCCAGGTTTCATGTAAATTCAGATTGTGACAGCTACTTAGTGAATTATAGTAATTAGGTGTGTATTTGCATTTTTGATTGGCTTTCAGTGATTTGGGGAATTTTCCAGTGTTTTTTTGTTTGTCTTTAGAATACCAACATTGAAAACCAGCATTTACTTTGTAGCTTTAAGATGTCTGTTGAGATATCTTTTCTGTTGTTTTCAATTTTTCTTTTTGACTTTGTGGGAATGGTGAGATTGCAGGAGTCAGTTTTGAACTTTCTTGGACTAAGTGGAAAGACCCTTTAAGTTGGAATCAGCAAGCATTTATTAAATACCTAGCATGTGCTGGACACTTCATTAAGTGCTGGGTGAACAAAGATAGAAAATGGCAGCCCCTGCATCCTAGCTCAGTATCTAAAAAAGTGCAAATCATGATGTAATCTTCAGAGGGCAGTTGCTAACATCTGGATTCCTCATCTTGTTCTGTTCGGTCACATTCTCTGTCACCTCAAATGTCATTTAAATTTGGGGCCATTATGAACTCATCTGTTATCAGGATTTAACTGGATGGACTCTAACTTTTCCATCTTAAAGCTGTACACCTTCAAGAGCTTTTGATGTTCAGAACCTTCCATTTTGATGCAAAAAGATTCAGACATAATATTCATTTTCCCTTACTGATTGAGGATTACTAGAAAATAGATGATTGGCAGATGTTTTCCTTGCTATTTGTGCTTATAACCATGTTTCTTGCTATGCTGTATATGCCTGACATTGTTGTAACTCTTACATGGATTAGTAAAGTGTTATCTATAATTCACCCAGGACTTTCAGGCAGGGTTTTTGTTGTTGTTATTGTTGTTGGTGGTGTTTTTTTTTTTCTTTTAATGCCTTTTCAGCTTCTACTTGCTGATACCCTTCCTTTCTTACCATCTGGCCTTCTCTTTGAAATCTTTCTAATGGAACTGCTTTTTTAAAAAAAAAAAATTAATAGCTTTTTATTTTCAAAATACATGCAAAGATAGTTTTCAGCATTTACCCTTGCAATACCTTTGTGTATCAAATTTTTCTCCCTCCCTTAGATAGCAAGTAATTCAATATATGTTAAATATGTGCAATTCTTCTAAACAAATTTACACATCATGCTGCACAAGAAAAATCAGATCAAACATGAGAAAGAAAAAAAAAAGCAAGCAAACAACAATAAAAAAGGTGATAATGTTATGTTATGATCCACATTCATTTCCCATAGTCTCTCAGGGTGCAGATAGCTTTCTCCATCACAGATCTATTGGAACTGGCCTGAATCACCTCATTGTTGAAAAGAGTCATGTCCCTCAGAATTGATCATCACATAATGCTGTTGCTGTCTATAGTGTTCTCTTGGTTCTGTTCACTTAGCATCAGTTCATGTCTTTCCATGCTTTTCTGAAATCAGTTTGCTTGTCAATAACAATATTCCATAACATTCATATGCCATAACTCATTCAGCCATTCTCCAACTGATGGGCATCCACTCAATTTCCAGTTTCTTGCCACTACAAAAAGGGCTGCCACAAACATTTTTGCACATGTGGGTCCTTTTCCCTTTATTATGCTCTCTTTGGGATACAGACCCCAGTAGAGACACAGTTGGATCAAAGGGAATGCACAGTTTGATTGCATTCAAAGTAATGGAACTACTCCTAAGGCTATGGTCCTGAAAGGATAAATAAATGAAAGAAAAATTATATTAATCATTTACTGTGTTCTAAGCTGAACACAGCTGAATACTACCTGTCTTTGGAGATAGTACAGTATGGATAGAATAAAAAGACTTGAAGCCAAAAAGATGAGTTCAAATCCTTCCTGTAACACATACTGTGGGATTGACCTTGAGAAAGGCATTTTTAAACATGCAGTGTTCTAAGCAACTTCCTAAGATTATAAATTAGGGACATGGTGCATTGATAGGTTTCCAATAAAATCACAACTCTAGTTCTTATCCCTGTGTTCCTAGTACTTTGCTAAGGTGGGGAGTAGTTACAAAGATAATCTTTTTTATTTTTTTTTTATTTTTTGGTTTCTTTCTTTCTTTCTTTTTTTTTTTTTAAGAAAATTTAAGCTTTTCATTTTCAAAATATATACATGAATAATTTTTCAACATTGACCTTGCAAAACCTTGTGTTCCAAGTTTTTCCCTCCTTCCCCCCATCCTCTCCCCGAGATGGCAAATAGCCCAATATATGCTAGATGTGACAAAATATGTTAAATCTAATATATGTATACATATTTATACAATTATCATGCTGCACAAGAAAAATCAAACAGGGAAAAAAATGAGAAAGAAAACAATATGCAAGCCAATAACAAAAAGAATGAAAATGCTGTGTTGTGATCCACACTCAGTTCCCACAGTCCTCTCTGGATATAGATGGCTCTCTTCATCACAAGACCATTGGAACTGGCCTGGATCATCTCATTGCTGGAAAGAGTCACCTCCATCAGAATCGATCATCATATAATCAAAGATAAATCTTTTTAACGGGGTTGGTGATTATTCTTTTAATGGGGTACCAGTGTTTGGGTTTGTAAAGTTAAAGGGAAGGTGAATCAGGCCATAGATTGATAAATCTCATCCAGGAACGAAGGCAGAGTTAATTTAATCATGGATTTACAACTGGAATTGAGAAGGGAGATTAAGGAGGAAGGAGATCCTCATTAGGCGGATGACTAGCAAAAAGAGAGTGAAGTAGGAAGAATGGGCAGATGACTGGATAAGAAATATTCTTGGAGTCCCATTGCCTTCTGTTCATTTAGTGGAATATATATTTCTTTAAGTTCTAATAGCCTTGAGTCAGCTTTAGGAATCTAGTCCAGGCACCGACTTGGAAACCAAAATGACTTGTTTGCCTAACATAGGTAGTAAATACATAAGCAGAAGCAGAATTCAAGCCCAGTACTGATTGTAGAAGGAAGAGATTGAACTATACTTCTTAAGTTTCCTCCTAAATCTTTTTAAATTTTTGATCCTATAATTTGTGTCCACATCTAGTGCTCTTTCCACTGTACCACACTCAATGCAATCAAAGTCGCTTGGTTAGTGAATATAGAGTTAGGTCTACTTTTAAAAATGTTTTCCATTTAAAAAATAAAAGCCATTATATTCTTATACAATGCATAACACAATTTTCAAATCAGGGATTGATGATGTTAAAATGAATTTTTAGACCATTATGGAAGTTTTTTTCTTTTGATTATTCTTACCCTTTTCAGAAACAGTCCATCGTCCACTCAACTGCCAAATGGATTTTTCTAAAGCCCAGAGCCTACTCAATAAACTTCACTGGCTCCCTATCCCTTAAGAATTGAATATAAAATCTTTGGCATTCAAAACCTATCATAACCTGCTCCCCTCTTACCTTTCCAGTCATTTTATATTATTTACCCTTACCCCTATACTCTTATCCTGCTGGATGTAATGGGATGGATGTAACTTATTCTAATAGGTTGTCCAGAGACCCACAACTTAAATAAGTGGAGAACATGAACTTCAAATTAATGATGAGCCACCCCTAAGGACCACAGCTTCTTCTCTAAATTGTGCTGCTTCTGTGTTCTCTCCTTAATCAAAGCAGCTGGACACTGCTTTTTAAATAAATACTGCATTGTCCTCACCTTTGCCCTAGTCAGAAATTGCATATAGTGGGTAATCAAAAAGTATTTTGTGATGAAAGAACCATACAAATGTATTTAGTAAAAGTGCTTTAAGTGCTTTTTTAAAATGTCTCCTCTGTTTGGGAAGTCAGTCAACCCTTATCCAAATGTCATTTGCTTCTAGAGGAAAATTCTCAAGATTGAATAACCAAATCCTTTCTGATTTTCTTGGGTCTACTGTTCGAATTTTATATCTTTTTTTTTTCTTTGTTTTATTATTAATACTTTTTATTTGCAAAACATATGTATGGGTAATTCCTAAACATTAACCCTTACAAAGCTTTCTGTTACAATTTTTTCCCCCCTACTCCCCACCCATCCCCTAGATAGCAGGATATCCACTACATGATAATTATGTTAGAATACTTAAATCGAATATATGTATAGTTATTGCCACACATCATTTTTTTTGTTCAGGAGAAATCGTATCTATAAGAGAGAATAATCCGATAAAGGAAATACAATGCAAGCAAACCTCAATGGAGAACATGAAAATGTTATGTTGTGGTCCACATTTCACATCCCTCTCTCTGGGTGTATATGGCCTTCTTCACTGAATAATTGTAATTGGTTTGAAGCATTTCATTGTTGAAGAGAGTCATGTCCATTAGAACTGATCCTCATATAGTACTGTTGTTGCCGTGTACAACGATCTCCTGGTTCTGCTCATTTCACTCAGCATCAGTTCATGTAAGTCTCTCCAGGCCTCTCTGAAATCGTCCTGCTGGTCGTTTCTTACAGAACAATAATATTTCATAACATTCATATACCATAATTTATTCAGCCACTCCAATTGATGGGCATCTACTCAGTTTCCAGTTTCTAGCCACCACAAAAAGAGCTGCCACAAATATTCTTGCACATGTGGGGCCCTTTCCTTCTTTTATGATTTCTTTGGGATATAAGCCCAATAGAAACACTGCTGCGTCAAAGGGTATGCACAGTTTGATAACTTTTTGAGCATAGCTCCAAATTGCTCTCCAGAATGGTTGGATCCGTTCACAGCTCCAC
Source organism: Myrmecobius fasciatus (assembly GCA_023553655.1). Lineage (NCBI taxonomy): Eukaryota > Metazoa > Chordata > Mammalia > Dasyuromorphia > Myrmecobiidae > Myrmecobius > Myrmecobius fasciatus. The sequence continues at coordinate 260,064 of JAJPUD010000232.1, read as the reverse complement.
CAACAATGCATCAGTGTCCCAGTGTTCCCACATCCCCTCCAACATTCATCGTTATCTTTTCCTGTCATTTTAGCCAATCTGACAGGTGTGTAGTGGTACCTCAGAGTTGTTTTAATTTGCATTTCTCTGATCAATAGTGATTTGGAGCACCTTTTCATGTGATTATAAATAGTTTTAATTTCATCATCTGAAAATTGTCTATTCATATCCTTTGACCATTTATCAATTGGAGAATGGCTTGAATTTTTATAAATGTGAGACAATTCTCTACATATCTTAGAGATGAAACCTTTATCAGAACCCTTAAATGTAAAGATGATTTCCCAATTTGATGCTTCTCTGCTAATCTTGTCTGCATTAGTTTTGTTAGTACAGAAACTTTTTAACTTAATATAATCAAATTATCTATCTGGTGTTCAGTTAGGAGTTCCAGATCTAACCTGGACATAAATTTATTCCATCTCCACAGGTCTGAGAGGTAAACTATATTACATTCCTCTAATTTACTTATAGTATCACTCTTTATATCTAGATCATGAACCCATTTAGATCTTATCTTGGTATGCGGTGTTAGGTGTGGGTCCAGCCTTAATTTCTTCCACACTAGTTTCCAATTATCCCAACCGTTTTTACTGAATAGTGAGTACTTATCCTAAAAGCTGGGGTCTTTGGGTTTATCAAACACTAAATTGCTAACGTTATTACCTAGCTTGTCCTGATATCCTATTCTATGCCACTGATGGACTGCTCTATTTCTCAGCCAGTACCAAATGGTTTTGATGACTGCTGCTTTATAATATAGTTTTATATCTGGTACAGCAAGGCCACCTTCATCTGTCTTTTTTTTTCATTAATTCCCTTGAAATCCTTGACCTTTTGTTCTTCCAAATGAACTTTGCTACTATTTTTTCTATATCTGTAAAACAATTTCTTGGGAGTTTCATTGGTATGGCACTAAATAAGTAAATTAGTTTGGGTAGTATTGTCATTTTTATTATATTCACTTGGCCTACCCGTGAGCTCTTAATGTTTTTCCAATTGACTAGGTCTGATTTTATTTGTGTGGAAAGTGTTTTGTAGTTTAGTTCATATAGTTTCTGACATTTTCTTGGCAGTTAGATTCCCAAATATTTTATGCTATCATCTGTTATTCTGAATGGAATTTCTTTTTCTATCTCTTGCTGCTGAACTTTGTTGGTAATATATAAAAATGCTGATGATTTATGTGGATTTATTTTGAATCCTGCAACTTTACTAAAGTTGTGAATTGTTTCTAGTAGTTTTTTAGTTGAGTCTCTAGGGTTCTCTAAGTATACCATCATGTCATCTGCAAAGAGTGATAATTTGGTTTCTTCATTACCAACTCTAATTCCTTTTATCTCTTTTTCTTCTCTTATTGCCAAAGCTAACATTTCTAAGACAATATTAAATAATAATGGTGACAGTGGGCAGCCTTGTTTCACTCCTGATCTTATTGGGAATGGTTCTAGTTTGTCTTCATTACATATGATACTTGCTGATGGTTTTAAGTAGATGCTACTAATCATTTTAAGGAAAAGCCCATTTATTCCTATACTCTCTAGTGTTTTTAATAGGAATGGGTGTTGGATTTTATCGAATGCTTTTTCTGCATCTATTGAGATAATCATATGGTTTTTGTTAGTTTGGTTATTAATATAATTGATTATGCTGATAGTTTTCCTGATTTTGAACCAGCCCTGCATTCCTGGTATAAATCCTACTTGGTCAAGATGTATTATCCTGGAGATAACTTTCTGTAATCTCGTTGCTAAAATCTTATTTAAAATTTTTGCATCAATATTCATTAGGGAAACGGGCCTATAGTTTTCTTTCTCTGTTGTCACCCTACCTGGTTTAGCTATCAGCACCATATCTGTATCATAGAAGGAATTTGGTAGTATACCTTCTGTCCCTATTTTTTCAAATAGTTTGTATAGTATTGGAATTAATTGTTCTTTAAATGTTTGGTAGAATTCACATGTAAAACCATCTGGCCCTGGAGATTTTTTCTTAGGGAGTTGATTAATAGCTTGTTCTATTTCTTTTTCTAAAATGGGGCTATTTAAATAATTTATTTCCTCTTCTGTTAACCTGGGCAATCTGTATTTTTGTAGATATTCCTCCATTTCATTTAGATTATCGAATTTATTGACATAAAGTTAGGCAAAGTAACTCCTAATTATTACTCTAATTTCCTCTTCATTGGAGGAAAGTTCTCCCTTATCATTTTTGAGACTAACAATTTGATTTTCCTCTTTTCTTTTTTGGATCAAATTAACTAAAGGCTTATCTATTTTGTTGGTTTTTTCATAAAACCAACTCTTAGTTTTATTTATTAATTCAATAGTTTTCTTATTTTCAATTTTATTAATCTCCCCTTTTATTTTCAGAATTTCCAATTTGGTATTTGATTGAGGGTTTTTAATTTGCTCTTTTTCTAGTTTTTTTTAATTGTAACCCTAATTCATTGATCTTCTCTTTCTCTATTTTATGCAAATAAGCATCTAGAGATATAAAGTTACCCCTTATAACCGCTTTGGCCGTATCCCACAAATTTTGGTATGTTGTTTCATTATTGTCATTCTCCTGGATGAAATTGTTGATTGTGTCTATAATTTGCTCTTTCACCCATTCATTCTTCAGGATTAGATTATTTAATTTCCAATTAACTTTTGGTCTATTTTCTCCTGGCCTTATATTACATGTGAATTTTATTGCATCATGATCTGAAAAGGATACATTTACTATTTCTGCTTTTCTACATTTGATTTTGAGGTTTTTATGCCCTAACACATGATCAATTTTTGTATAAGTTCCATGAACCCCTGAGAAAAAAGTATACTCCCTTCTATCACCATTCAATTTCCTCCAGAGATCTATCATACCAAACTTTTCTAGCCTTTTGTTTACCTCCCTAACTTCTTTCTTATTTTGTGGTTTCATTTATCTAATTCTGAGAGAGCAAGGTTGAGATCCCCCACTAGTATAGTATTACTGTCTATTTCTCCTTGCATCTCTGTTAGTTTCTCCTCTAGGAATTTGGATGCTATACCACTTGGTGCATATATGTTTAGTATTGATACTGCTTCATTGTCTATGGTACCCTTTAGTAAAATATAGTTTCCTTCCTTATCTCTTTAATTAGATCTATTTTTGCTTTTACTTGATCTGAGATAAGGATTGCTACCCCTGCTTTTTTTTGTTCACTTGAAGCATAAAAGATTCTGCTCCAGCCCTTTACCTTCATTCTGTATGTATCTCTATGTTTTAAATGTATTTCTTGTAAACAACATATTGTAGGATTCTGGCTTTTAATCCAGTCCTCTATCCGTTTCCGTTTTATCGGAGAGTTCGTCCCATTCACATTCACAGTTAAAATGACTATATTTCCTGCCATTTATTTACCCAAAGTTATATTTTTCTCTTTCCTTTCCCCTTATTCCCTTCCCCCCTCCCCAGTATTTTATTTTTGATGACCACCTCCCTCTAACAGTCCTCCCCCCTTTAGAACCCTCCCTCTTTTATACACCTTTCCCCTAATCCTTCTATTAATTTATCCCTTTCTTTTCCTCCTTTCCCTCCTACTTCCCTATACAGAGGGCCAAGTTTTTCCCTGAAATCAAATGTGTCTGATATGCTCTTTTAGAGCCCAATCCAGTGAGAGTAAGATTTACACAATACTCATCACCCTTCCCCTTTCCCTCAATTATATTAGATTTTGAATTTTGTATCTTAAACAATGGCATTTAACTTGTCTCTAAAATGGAGATTCTTCCAAAAATTTTTATAAGTGCATTTATCTTTTAATTTTTAATTTTTTAAATAGAATTTTATTTTTTTCTCCCTCAGTTACAAGTCAAGAAAAATTTTATTCATTTTTATAAGATGTTATAAGGTTTACAAATTTGGGGTATTTTTAAACATCACAGAAATTTCCCTCAAGTATTCCTCTTCTTTTTTTTCCCAGAAAGCCACTTCAAATAACAAATAATATTTTTAAAATTGAAAAAAAAAGAACCAGTACAGATTAATATATTACAAAGATCTGAAAATATGTGGAATGTATCATTCTTGTAAACCTCCAATGTCTGTAATGGGATGGAGTGTCATCTTGGATTTTTTTTTTTAGAGTTATGTTTTTTCTTTGTAATTTTGTAGTCTTTTACTTTTTGCTTTTGTGTGTGTGTGTGTGTGTGTGCTTTCCATCTACGCTGTTATGATTTGTGTATATTTCTTAATTGGTAAAGACCACTCTACTTAGTTTTTTAGATCTACTGATGTTTTTCTTATTTATTAATTCATTGTTTCTTAGAGCATGGTAGTGTTCCATGACATTCAGATGACCATAATTTGTTTAGCCTCTTCCCCAGTTAATGGACATTTATTCTGTTTTGATTTCTTTGCTGTTACAAAAAAAGTGTTGCAGTTGGTGTAGTGGGTAGAGCACCAGCTCTGAAGTCAGGGGCATCTGAGTTCAAATATATCCTCAGATACTTAACACTCCCTGGCTGTGTGACCCTGGGCAAGTCACTTAACCCCTATTGCATGGGTGGGAGTGGGGAAGAGAAAGTGTTGCTGTTTTTTTGTTTGGGGACTTTATTATTAATAAATTCCTTTAGGTATAAACCTAACTGGAATTTCTGGGTCAAAGGCTTGGGTATTTTAGTCATTGCTATAACAATAAAAACAAAAATGGGCATTCTTAATTGAATGATTAGCTTTTGCCTCTGAAATATGTGTTTTTCCTCACTGATTTTCCCTTCTCCCATTTTTTTTTAAATTTAAAATTTTTTTATTATCAAGCATTTTTAGTTTTAAGCAAATTTTTGGTATATTTCAGTATTCAGTGAGATTTACTCTAGTTTTAAATACCTTGAGACCCTTTGAAAAGAGAGGCATTATGTAATCATTTTTCTAGATTAAATAGCATCATATCTAAAGGACAATTTTGCTTCCAGTTAAGGAGAGTTTTGCTTAAATAAGAACTTTGCTTTTTTTCTTCTCCTTTTTCATGTGCAGAGAATTTGCATATCATTAGGGCCTTCTTTTCTTAAGCTTATTTCTGTCACTGCTTAGTTCTTCTAAGTCAAAGGATTATGACAGCAGAGACCTTTTCTCATCAGCTGCTTGTGATGTCATAGAATTATCATGACTGAAGGGGGAAAAAACCAAAATCCTTGAATTTTCAGGGAACACAAATCCTGTTATGTGAATGGCCTTTGTTATGTAAAACCCAGAGGGTTTTTTTTTTAAGGGCCTGAAATAATGTCTATGCTAGAAGTAGAAATCTGAGCAGATTAGAAGTGACCTTCAAAATCACCCAGACTGGATCAGATTATAACGATGCTCTCTATAGTTGGCCATTCCACTCATTATAAGAAGTATTTTTTGGCTGTTAGCAATGGGTACATGGCACTGTGTGTGTGTAAGACATGGCCCCACGCTCCAGGACTTTCCTATCTAGGAGATGGGCATGAAACACTTTATGAAGGTTGTATAAGCCAGTGCTTACTTAATTTAGAGCCACAGACTGACCTCTAGCTAAATGATTAAGAGGGCAAGGAAGTGGTTTATGGGACTGGAACCAGATTTTGAAGGAGATGGCAGGGCTTGTTTCACGAACAGTTGGGGGCCTGAATCCTGGCTCTGCCCCCTTCACAAGTCATTTAATTGCGCTGGGATTCAGGATTCAGGGGTCAGGGTATGGGGTGCTGTGTATTAGATTTGGTTCTATAGTGGGTGGAGGAGGAGGAAGAAATGGCATTCAGGGTAGTAAAATCTTGGAGTAGGTAATGGACATTTCATACATATTCATAATCTTGTTTTTAGGTATTAACCATCATAAAATCTTTTCCAAAGGAACCTATTTTATATAGCCATAACTATTTATCTATCTATACATATATGTGTGTGTGTATATATATATATATATATATATATATATATATAAAGAAAGAGAGAGAGAGTTAATATTGAAAAGAAATAGGAGAAAATGTTGAATAGGTTATATGGAAGTGGGTCATAGAATGCCAAGTAGAGTTTTGATATTATTATCCTTTAGGTATACTAACTATGTACCTGGCACTGTATCAACAGAACAGATATTTGTTCCCTCAAAGGGCTTACTGTGAGTTTGTTTTTTAAAATTTCTTTTTCCTGATTATACATGTAGATTATATATGAGTGTGTATATATGTATATTTATATATACACATATGCATGTATATATACATGTGTGTATATATACACACATACACACTCTATGAATCATATTGGGAGAGAAAAATCTGAACAAAAGGGAAGAATCACAAGAGAAACAAAAAAAGTGAACAAAGCATGTGATTTACATTTTTTTCCTGTCATCTTAGCCAATATGAGAGGTGTGAGGTGGTACCTCAAAGTTGTTTTATTTTGCATTTCCCTAATCAATAGTGAGTTAGAGAATTTTTTTCACATAAGTATAAATGGCTTTAGTTTCATCATCTGGAAATTGTTCATATCCTTTGACTCTAAGGCTTACTATGTTCTAAAGGGGATGTGGTGGTTCTGTTTTTTCAATTGTAGCTGATTCTCTATGACTCCATTTGGAGTTTTCTTGGCAAAGATCTGGAATGGTTTGCCATTTCCTTTTCTGGCTCATTTTACAATTGAGGAAATTGAGACAAATAGGGATAAGGTGATTTGCCCAGAGTCACGCAGCTAGTAAGTATCTGATGCAGAATTTGAACTTAGGTCTTTGTTAAAAATAGGCAGAGAGGTGGTTCAGTGGATAGAGCACTGGAATCAGGAAGACAGCTTTCTGAGTTAAATTTGGCTTCAGACATTTCTTAGCTGTGTGAGGTTAAGCAAGCAATTTAAAATTGAGAACTATTTGCTTCAGTTTCCCCATCACCCGGAGTGAACTGGGGAAGGAAACGCAAATCTCTAGTGTTTTTGCCAGGAAAATGCCAAATGGGGTCACAAAACAAGACTGTAAAAAAGACTGAAGCTTAACAAAAAATACAAATATGAGGACTCCCAAAATAATGATTTGTTGCCTACATTTCAGGGTTGCCAGTCTGGATAAAAGAAGGGTCTTTAGTCAGGACCACAAAGACATCTGACATATGTAGCACTTATTTTTATCAAGTGAAATGTGATAGAAAAAGTCAGGTATTGTGAGTTTTTAAAAAGTAATGGCTTGTATAATGTCAGTGAACACCCTTTTAGATCTCTTGAGAGCGAGAATGTGGTTGTATACTCTGCTTTTGTGCCGCTTCTGAAAAGCTCAATTTCACTTTAATGCTTTTAGCTACTAAAATGTGCACTGTGACACTTTTGATCTTTCTAGAGATGCGGAAATATTTTTTTTTATTGATATGTGATATGTATACACAGGGAAAGGGATATAATACTGTAAATATTTAAAGGGTTCTAGGAATAGCAAAACAAGCAATGAACTTGGTGCTCACCTGAATCTTGGAATTTTTCTGCTTTTTTCCTCATCCCCCTGTGGTATGTTATAACTTTGTATTTGGTTTTAATAGGGCAATTTCTTTAACAGAATTATTTGATGCATTTAGGTGTTTTGAAAAGCCGCACTCCTGAGTTTTAGAAAGGTACACTAAGGCATTGTTGGTGGAACTGTGAATTACTAAAACCATTCCAGAAAACACTTTGGAATTATGCAAATAAAGTGGCTAAAATATTAATTCCCTTTGATTCAGATATTCTAAGTACATACCACAAGGAGATTACTGACAAAAAATCTCTATATATCAAAATATTTATGGTAGCACTTCTAGCAGTAATAAAGAACTGGAGATAAAATAGATACCTATTGATTGTGGACTGGCTAAATAAATTATGATGTATGAATATAAAATAAGATATTAAGGTACCACAAGACATGATAAATATGATGACATATTTGGTCAGTCAAATAGGTATTTATTAAACACTATGTAACCAGGCACTGTGTTAAAATATATATAGGTTTAAATAGAAGGGGAATGAAGGCTGCCCCTGTCCTGGAGGAGTTAACACTTCAATGGGGAAGGCTACACATAATAGAGAGCTGAAAAATGGAGGGGAGGAAGAAGTACCCAGCTCTGCTGGACCATGAACACCTCTTTGTCCTAGAAATTGGAGGTGCCCAGAGGAACCAGCCAATCAGAAAGTGGAATCTCAAAAACTGGGAGGGCTTCTAAAATGAGAAGTAATTGAGGAATGGACTGAACCTCCGGGGGGATAAGTCAGCAGTGCAGCCTCAGGACCTGGAAGACAGTATATACAGAGATTATCCTAATTTAAGTGGAAACAGTCAGCACAAAGCAATTGAAACCAAGTATTATGAATTTATAAAGGCCAAGTTTGACCCTCAAAGAATTGTGGAAAGACCGTTTCCCCTCTTAAAGAAGGGCAGGGCCACAGTTAGAATACATTATGTATGTCAATTTTTTAAAAATATATATATATATATAGATTGTTCTTACTGATTTTTTTTTTATTCCAAGGTTTTTTTTTTTTTCCCCCTTTTTAAAAGGTGTTATAAAGGATGGCTCTATGGCAGGGTTTGGGAAAGGGATCCAAAATATTATTTGGGCTATATAAAGACAAAATCTATCCATCTATGATGTCCATCTAAATATCTTTCTAGGGCAACACGATGGATAGAATCAGAAAAATTTGAGTTACAATTCAGTCTCAGACATTTATTAGCTGTGTGATCTTATTTAATCTGTTTTCCTCAGTTTCCTCATCTGGAAAATGAACTGGAAAAGGAAATGGCAAAACAATCTAGTATCTTTGCAAAGAAAACCTGAAGGGTTACAAAGGGTAAGAAAAGATGGAAAAAATAATTGAACAACTATCAAAACAACAATCTGTACCTATTTATGAAGCAGTTTCTCAGACTTAGTTTAGGCTACTTGCTCCTCCCCAATGGTTCCCACTGGACACTGTTAAAAATAAGAAATTTCAAATAGTACCTCATTTCTCCCTTTACCCCTCCAGTGATTCTTGGGAGCAACGAATAACTGTTCCTGATGAGTCTCTGTTGGCATATAAATAAGTAATGGGTACCATATATAGACTATGGTTGTTTTTGACTGACACAAATTATGATCAGTTTCTCAATTTTTCAGCTCAAACTATATTTCTAATGCATAAAATGTCAATATTCTCTTCTGAAAAACATGCCTCCCCTCTTTTTTTTAATTTCTTTTTGCTGAGGCAATTGAGGTTAAGTGACTTGCCAGGGTCACACAGCTAGGGAATGTTAAGTGTCTGAGACCAAATTTGAACTCGGGTCCTCCTGACTTCAGAGCTGGTGGTCTGTCCACTGTGCCACCTAGCTGCCCCATACCTCCCCTCTCTTTATCCTTAACATCAAAACTTAAGGAGTTCTAAGGGATACAGAGAAGCCAGGATTGGAAAGAGCAGAATGGAAGGTAGAATAGTTATTCTTAAAAATTGGGAGTAAGTTTTATGGACTTGTAAACATTTATGACATTCTGGTTATTTATAACAATGAGTTACTATGGAGATGATAGCTTTGTGGATTGTGTGTGTGATCTTTAAGAATCTCTGTTTCAGAGTTACCTTGACAGTTCAAAGTACTAGCAGGTAGGGGGTTTTAAGTATTAATGCTAATTTATGGTATCCTGAATATCATATATTTTCCTCTCTCTTATTGTCGTGTACATTTATGGAGAAACGGGCAGTCTAGACTTTTGCTTGGATAATAGGTTTACAATATAAATCAGATTTGCCATTAGAATCCTGTGGACAGCTTTTAATCCAGCCTTTCATCAGCGAGTAATAAGCTGTCACCTGAGCAGTTTGTCTCATTAATATCCTGTGTTTAAAAGCCAGGGAAATCTAGTTGGGTATGATGGGCCTTGGGTATATTTATGCCTGAGGGATAAAAATGATCTTCTTGCATCTGTCTGCTTATTAACATTGTTCTTTCTTCGAACAGCATCAATATCCTGAGGGAACCTGTGTGCTTAGGAGGATGTGAACATATCTTCTGCAGGTGAGTGACTAAGGCTTGAACGAAAAGAATTATTTTAGTATTGTATCTTACAAAATACTCTCTATAGTTTCTGACTGTTTTTGTTGGTAAGGAACTAGGAACTGTTACAGATTTTATGGAGTGCCTGTGGGAAGAAAATACTGTCTTAGAGAATTTAAACAATTGTATCGTGACTTTTTGTTCTGAAGCAATAGGTATTTTTACTGTGAATCTTAATGATAGATGTGTGTTTCTAGTTTCTAGTCTGTTTCTAAAATTCTAGCCAAATTTTATTGGTATTAGTGTTAATTTGGGCCACAGAGTCAGAGATAGTTTGTCCATTCACCAAGGTTTTTGCTTTGTATTTGGGTTATTAGGATTTTGTATTTCAGTTTATTTGTTCAGTTTATTTGTTTATAAAAATTTTTATTTTCAAAACATGCATAGATAATTTTCAACAATCATCCCTGTAAAACCTTGTGTTCCAAATTTTTTTTCTCCCTCTCTTCCTACCATCCCCTCCTGTAGACGACAAGTAATCCAATATATGTTAAACATGTGCAATTCTTCTGCATAAGAAAAATGTCTATTCAGTTTAACAAATATTTATTATACATGAGACACTGCCAGGTGTGAGTATACGAAAATGTAAGTAGAGTTAATTCTTTCTCTCAGAAAGCTTTTATTTTAACAGGGTAGGGGTTCTTGGGGTATATGAAATTTTTTTTTTTTTTTTTTTTTTTGCTTTTTGCTGAGGCAATTGGGGTTAAGTGACTTGCCCAGGGTCACACAGCTAGGAAGTGTCTGAATTCAGGTCCTCCTGACTTCAGGGCTGGTGCTCTAACCACTGCGCCACCTAGCTGCCCCTTATATGAAATTTTTAAAAAAAATATTTTAATAACTATTTCTTTTTAAAAAGCATTTTAAATTTTAAACATTTTTTTTAAAAAAGGATTACATTTAAAAATATTTAAAAACATGAAAAACTTTAGTTCATTTCATTAAATATTTCCCAAATATATGAATTTTTTTGACATTCATTTTTTAAAATTATGAGTTTCAAATTCTCTTCATTCCCCTACTCATTGAGAAGATAAGTAATGTTATACAAAACATTTTCATATTTGCCATGTTACAAAAGAAAACATACATACCCCCAAACCAAGAAAAAGAAAGAGAATGAAAGAAAAAATGTGTTTCTACTTACAGAGTTAATCATTTTCTTTCTGGAAATGGATAACATTTTGCCTCTTGGGTCCTTTGGAATTGTCTTGGAACATTGTCTTGTTTAGATATCATCATTGTTATGTACAATGTTTTTGTGTTTCTGCTTACTTCACTATGCATCAGGGTCATGTAAGTCTTCCCAGATTTTTCTGAAACCCTTCCTTTAATTATTTCTTTTAGGACAATGGTTTTCCATTACAACCATATACCACATCTTTTCTAACCATTCAATTGATGGGTATCCCCTCAGTTTCCAATTGTTTGCTGCCACAAAGAGTGCTGCTATAAATATTTTTGTACAAAGAAGTCCTTTCCCCTTATCTTTGTGCCCCTTGGGATACATACCTAGTAATGTTATTGGTTGATCACCCTTTGGATTTAATTTCAAATAATTTTCCAGAATGTTTGGACAAGTTCAAACTTCAGTGACATTGCATTAGTGTGCCAATTTTTTCATAATCCCTTGAGCATTTATCACTTTCCTTTTTTGTCATGTTATCCAATTGGATAGGTATGATATGGTACCTCAGTGTTGTTTTTTAATTTGTATTTCTCTAATCACAACTTATTTACAGAATTTTTTTCTATAACTGTTGATAGCGCTGATTTCTTCTTATGAAAACTGTTCATTTAATAACTTTAAATAAACTTGTTTTTGTCATTCTAGGTATTTTGTTAGATAGTCAGAGACATTATTTTGAGAAGGGGTCCGTAGGCTCACACTATACTACACTACACTAGATTATTCCAAAGGGGTCCATTGCACCCACACACACATACACAGGCTAAGAACCCCTGGATATTATTTGATTTGGGAGAAATCCAACTCTAGGTATGTTTAAGCCCTTTGGCTTTGAGGATTTTAGAGGCAGCCCTGGGAGTCAGGCAGTTGGTTGGGGATAAAGGAGTGGAATCAAGCAAGACTCAAGTTTAAGCAAATATGATTTGAGCAGATTCTTGAGATTTGAGATATCAGGTCCAGGAGGGTGTTTGTGTTTTAATCAGTGTTTAGTATGTGTGAAGGAAACTAAAGATAGCCAGTCAGTAAACATGCATTAAGTGCCTACTGTGTGCCGGGCACTCTGCTGGGTGTTTAATAAAGTAATGATACAAAGAAAAAGTGCTAATAGGTGCTATTTGTAGGTACTATATATACAGATGGGACAAGGAAATAAAAACTGAAAAGTAGGTTTGCCTTTGAAAAAGTAATGTGTGTTAATAACTGATATGAACTGCTTACCATTCATATCTAATTATCACATGCAATATCAGTTATTCAAATGATTAAATTTTGTTGTAGGTTTAATTACAACTCTAAACTCCATTCATGGGAGTGGAAAGAATACTTAGAGGAAGAATTGGGTTTAAATTGTGGTTTGTGCAAGTTAGTTAACCTGTATGTGACTTGGTTTCTCACTTCTAAAATGAGGATGGTAATTCTTATGTTACCTACCTCACAGGTACTTCCTTATGAGGAAGGGCTTGGGAAAATTGTTATTATAATAAAATAAATAATCTCCTTTCCCCACCTCCCCCAAAAGAATAGCTTTTTGTATATGTAACATATTGGTTTTACCCATGCCTCTTCTGATGAGATACAATTCAGTCACCATTTTGTAGGTAAAAGCTTTTTTTTTTTTTTTTCTCTGCTCCTTCATTCTAACTGCTAATTAATTATATTTATTTGGTGTTTATTCTACTTGTACTTTTTTACTCCTTGAGAGTAGAATTTTCATTCTCTTATTGTATTTCTGGGGCTTACTGTAGTTCCTGGTACATAGTAGGTGCTTAATACTTAATAAATTCTTGACTGGTACCATGTCAATATTTTTTTTTTAATAGGCTTTTATTTATTTATCCTATTTTGGGGATCCCTCACCTTTTTTGTGTGTGTTATGGATTCCAGTCACTGGCAATCTGGTGAAACCCCTTTCTACAATATCATTTTTAAATGAATGAACTAAAATACATAGAATTGCAAAAGAAACCAGTTATATTGAAATAGTCATTAACATGTATGTGTGTGTGTGTGTATATATTTATATGTGTGTGTGTGTATATATATACATATATATTTAAAAAGTTCAGTTTGCCTAGACTTAAAAAAAAATGTAATAAAAGGAAAAGACAAAAATTTCAGTAAAATCAAAATAGTAACAAAAAGCACATGCAACAAACTCCCAAGGGCACAAAGGACCCCACTATACTAATGAACCCTCAAAAATGCTTTTATTTTAGGCATTAGAATAATTTTTTTTCCAAATTTCTCTTGCTTAAACTCTTGGAATATGGTAAGAGTTACATATCTTTCTTTCACCACCTTTAACACAACAGTACCAGTGAGATGAAGACTATTTGCAAGCTGACCAGGGGGCGCCTGTGTTAGTGATGTAAGCAAAGTAGATTATGTTAAGGCTGTTGTTGAAAGGGAAAGCATACTTACCTGAGCAATGAATAATGTGTTTTCCTGGGGATTGGTGTAGGAAAATAAGAGGCTCCTTCAGTTTTTGACTCAATAATGATTAACTTTGCAGGAAATCTGCCTTGTTATAAAGCATTGTCAGGAAATCATACAGTAGTCAGTCCTTTACCTTTATAAGGAAATTGCCACGGAAAGCAATTTTCAGACCAGCTCCTTGGGTCAATATAGATTCACCTTCGTGTCTCACACAATCTGTGTCTACATTCACACTACAGTATAATAATAGATGTAACGATTGATAACCTAGAAATATTAACAAGTAATAGAAGTTTGACTTCAGTTTGAGTAATAAGTTGCTGTTGGCAAGTATCATGTATTTATTAAGGATTTACTGTGTGCCAGATGTGCTAAGAACTGGGAATCCAAAAAACAGGCCAAAAAAGGGGCCCTGGCCTCAGGAATGGTTTTATTTTTATTAAAAAAAAATTCTTTCTTTTTTTTTTTGATAGTTTTATTGAATTTTTTGTTTTATATTGCCTGTATTTTCCTGTTGCTCCTCCACCTCTTCTCTCTCATTCCATAGGGGGGAAAATTTTTTTTGAAGAAAAACAGAAAAAACAAAAAAACAAAAAAACTTCAGCAAAACCAATAGTACATTTAAAAAAAATTGAAAATAACATGTAATGATCCTAGGTACTGCAAAGGAGTGAGGGTTGATGTTTTTGGGTTATCCTCATTCTTTATAATTTTGCATCATTTACTTTGTTTTATGGTGCTGGTATTTTTCTGTTTACTTTGTTGTAGTTATATATTGTTTACTTGGCCAAGCATTAGTTTATGTAATTCTTTCCATACTTTTGTGTTCATTATATTTGTCATTTCCTCCAGCATGGCAGCACTGGTTATCCATTCCCCAAATAAGTAGGTACCCCCACTTTATTTCCACTTCTTTGCTATCTTCAAAAGTACTGCTATCATTATTTTGTTGTATATAGGGGAATTTCTTTTTATCAGTGACTTCTCCTGGGCTGTAGGAGGGTATGTGCTAAAGAGTAGGACAACTTGTAAATAACTGTGTGTGTATCTATGTCTACACACATACACACCCATTTATACACACACATATATACCCATGCAATTTAGAAATGTTTGTATGAAAAGGTTTTTAAAATTTCACTAAAGTTATCTGTCTAGAAAATGATTTAGAACAGTTATTACTTGGAATTGGGGATAATAAGGGTTCTGTTTTGCAAATAGTCACATATCCTTCTCTGACACTTCCTCCATAAGCTTGGGCAGGTATTGTGACATTTTTTGAATTCATCTCTAGAATGAATGAGGGCTTCTGAAACCTCTTTGGGTCAGAACTTGAGATCCAATGTGTGGTCTGTGACAGCAAGTAAATCAAGAAGTGGGAAAAAAACCCCAACATTGCTAGCTGTGTGATGAACCTTCCTGGGTTGTAGATGAGGTGCTGGGGGGACTATCTGATCTTGAGGTCGGTTCTGAGCTTAAATTCTATGGCTCTTTTCTCTCTAGAGATGCAGGTCCTGAAGGGTGTAGGTCATTGTGAGTGGTGCGAGATCACTGAGGGCTGGTGAGACCAGGTGTATGTTGCACATGGGAACCACACTTGTGTGAAGATTTTTGTGCTTTTACACACACTCTATCCCAAATACCTCTTAAATCCTAAGGGATGACTCCCAGCCCTCCCCAGCCAGCCTCCAGTCTATGTTTCTGGATTTATTACATATTCCTCTCCTTCGTACACTTTGGTGTCTAGTAGAGAGCCAAGTTGAACCCAGTGGCTTTTCCCCAATCTCATGTTCTACGTTACCATGTCTGCCTTCCTGCCTGGAATATACTGCTGTCTCAGCCCATCTTGGCTTAGCTCTTGAGTGGTCCTCTCACTGGTTTTAATTCTGCAAAGCCTTTCAACAATAACAAATGTATTTTGTAAACTCCCATGGTAATTTAGTATGAAGACTATTACTACATAAGGCCCCATTAAAGAATTTCTAGCTTGAATCCTCGAATCACTAAAAAGGAGCCAGTCCTCATCTTCCCATTCTTTCTCTTCAAATGACCCTGTCTTTGCTTATCTGTCAGTGCTTAGATGGATTCCTTCCAGTAGAATGGAAAGTTGTTTTGTTTGGTCTGTTTCTTCTGGGGCTAGTACCAATATTTTCTCTAGTTAAGTGCCTACTTACGTACATCTTGAATTGAATTTCAGAAAGGTGGGTAGGTCTTTTTGCACATAGCCCAAGTAGATAATGCCAAATAACTCCCCCCTATAGACTGAGGAAAGGGACTTCATGGGAGTCAAGTTACAGGTGAAACACTCAAAAGATAAGTGATTCAAAAACTACCTAAAACATTCAGACAAAAAGAAAAAAAAATCCTCTTTTCTAAGTCCCTTGAAACCACCTTTATGATAGCCATAAAAATTTCCTGTGACTATGGCAAAATTACCTGACTGTCATTTGTCAAGAGCTCGCCCTTCTCTGCTTTCAAAGTGTCTAACAGCTGTAGTTTTGTTCCAGGGAAAATATTGACTCAGCCTTGAATCCATTCTAGTAAACTTTAAATACACACAGGTGGCTTCAGAGTTACATCTTCATAACTGCCTCATTGAAGCTTGATTACTTTCCTATGTCTACCTCCTCCATGAAGCCTTCTGATTTTCCTCCTTTTCTTCCCTCATGGGCAATGATTTTCCCTCTTTACCTTCACATATCATTTGATTTTGTGGCTCTCCACTGCACTCGACCCTGATTTGGGTCTTATCCTAAGCTCTTTGAGAGTGGGGATTATTTTATTCTTTTTGCAGATCTTTTATGTACCTTTCCTTCCCCCTTCCTTCCCTCCATAGTCTCCACCACTAGATTGTAAGCTTCCTAAGGGCAGGTATTATATTCTGTCTGTTTTTATATCCCCAGTGCCTAGAACAGTGCATGCCACGTCACAGAAGCTAAATAATTGTTGATTGTGTGATTATTTTAATTCTGCTTAACTAAAGTAAAAAATCATAGCTTTATTTGTTCATATCCCTGAAACTCTCTTCAGTCAACAGATTATTAGATTAAAAGCTATCTTTTTAAAAAGAGATTATTTTGAGGTTTCCCTCTTCAATTTTTGGTTACCTGGAATTCCCGCCTTGTGCCATCCACGTGGGTTACTTTTAAGAGAATTAATAGGATTACTTTAGTAATTACCAATCAAATAAATGAGGATTCTAGGTATTTTAAAATGTAAGAGCAGTTTTTAACAAATAAGTACTTGGAAAAGCTTTGTGTAAAAATGTGAACTTACTGAACTTTCTGTAATTGAGCAAAAGCTAATGTGATTTGGATGATGTAATAGTTTAATAAATCTCAGTTGTTTTTTTTTGATCATTTTATTTTTCAATTAGCAAGTTTTTTTTTTTTGGTCTTTATTTCTTCATTGAAAGGTTAAAAGAATTAACAAAACTCTTATAACATATACAGCTTGATCTAGTTTAAAAAAATTGCCTATTGACCTTTTATATAAGGGAATGGGATAGGAGTGAAAATACATGAAGGGTGAGATTGGTTATGTTGAAGACAAGCTTTATGATTAGTTATTATGGGGAAGAGTGGGATGTGACCCATATTCCCAGTGTCATACTGGTTAATCATACATGTTTCTTGGGATCATGTTTTGGACCCATAATGGACAGGGGATCCCCACTTTGAAAACTACTGTTTTAAAGTCATTATGGGCAACTCTGGGAAATTTTCAAACATCCCCCCCCCCAAAAAAAAAAAGTATTAAAAAAGCCCCAGCAGATAATAAACTTCATTCATTTTCTCTTTTGGACTTACCAGGCTGGGCTAATTTCAAAATATTTGTTCTCTTTAAGTATGTGTGTGGGTGACTGCATCGGTACAGAATGTCCAGTGTGTCATACACCGGCTTGGATACAGGATGTGAAGATTAACCGACAGTTAGACAGCATGATCCAGCTGTGCAGCAAGCTTCGAAATCTCTTATACAACACTTCAGGTGCAGGTGAGAAGGGTTCCTTTAGGGCCTCCTGGTAAAAATGGCTTTCTATATTTATTAAATGGTCACCTTGTTTGGAACATATAGTGGGTTCACACAAAAGGAGCTGGATTAGTCTTTTCTCCCCACCTTCCCTTTCACTGTACCCACCTCGCCAAAAAAGAAAAAAAAAAGATATTTGAGTTAGAAATTTATTCATGAAACATTATAATTTATGTTTTAGCTCCTGAAACATCATAAAACTAAAGAATGGTGATTTTCTTTCTTTTCCTTTTTTTTGGGGGGTGGAGGATAACATTACTTACTTCATTAAAATGTATTTTTAAGCAGATTTGGACAAAAACAATTGATAGTGTACTCTAGATCATTTGACCTGTTTTGAAGGAGAAGTAGAATCCAATATTCATTGGCCTTTTCTTCCCTAATGAAATTGTGGTTGGCTGATCCTAGTTGTTTTTAGATTCGGTTTATTAACTGAATGTGCACCTCAAATGTTTTCTCCAGAGAACTAATTAGGGATGAAAAGAAGGTAAGGTGATTGGAGTTGTCCAGTAATTGGATTTTGGAATCCTTGTTTTTCTCATTGACCAGAATGATATCCTCCCTTTTCTCTGTGGGAGGGCCTCTTCTAAATTGACACCTGCCATAGTGATTGATGTGGAATGGGAAAGCTGCTCCAGGCTACAGTTAGCTCTTGTTTTTAAAACCCCAAAGGGATGGGGTATTTTTGTCAGATACAGAGCGGAGGTTTACTGGCCAAAATAGCTAGATACAGTGGAAAATGTGGCTTTGGAGAACTTGAGTTTGGATCCTGAAAGAGCTTTCAGGGACTATTTGTGGGTATCAGTTTCATTACTGGTAAAATAGGATAAATAGTCCTCTAAGAATAAACCTTAGAAACCATCTTCTAAAGTCATCAGATCTAGCTTTTTTTCTGTATGTTCATGAGACTCTTTTCAGAGTGTAGACACTGCAGTCAACACACTACTAGATATTTTTTCCTGTGGCGCTTCAGTAAGGTGCTAAGTGACAAAAATAGAATATACAAAAAAAAAAAAAAGATTTTGAACTCGGATCCTCAGATTTTAATCTTTCTAATCCTGTTATTTCATTTTAAAATTAGGGATAACACCCAGAGTAACTTCTTCACAAAGTTGTTCCATGGCAAAAAGGCATAATGATTATAAAGTGGGAACTTTAAATGTCAACTATTGTTGACTTTCTTTTGTATTTCAAAAACCTATAACTTCATCACCTTTACTGATGTGCATCAGAATTCCTCTAAAGCCTTATTTTTTAATAAACTTCTTCAGCATGTTGCTAGAGCTGAAAAAATGCATCATTGGTGAACAAACTTCTGGTGATGGTTTAACTTTTGACAGACACATAGTTGGTCACTTAAAAGTTTTTTTTTTTTTCAGATTGGATAGGACCTATTTGAATTGCATTCCCCTCATTGTCAAGTTAGCTATATCATTGTCTGAAAAGAGGTTTCCTCTTTAGCCATGTAGCTACAGTGATGAGCTAGTTTTAATTGATACTTTTTGTTTTATATTATCTAAAGTTCCCTCTGTGTTCCTTTTTCTTCCCATCTCATAAAGCCATTGCATAATAAAAAAGGATATTTTATTATTTTTATTCCAAAGTTAACAAACACTAAAATTCTTCAAATTTTCTTTTTTTCCCCTTGAGGCAAATAGGGTCAAGTGACTTGCCCAGGGTCACACAGCTAGGAAGTGTTAAATGTCTGAGGCCAGATTTGAACTCAGGTCCTCCTGACTTCAGGGCTCATGCTCTATCCACTGTGCCACTTAGCTGCCCCTCAATATTTTCTTAAGAAGAAAAAAAGAGTATGTATGTATGAAACCACAAGTCTTACAGTTTTCTCTTTTTAAAAGAATATATTTATTGTTAAGGATTGCTCTCAAGGAGGTAAAGAGGAAGCAGATACAGAGGAAACCATGGCAATGTTAAAAAAATTCATCAATAAAAATTCTTTTTAAGAAGTACATATTACTTTTAAAAACCTCTTGCTTATCTGTTGTGTATATATACATACACAAACACATGCTTGCAATGCATACAAATACACATGCACATCAGTATGTATATACACATGTATATACAAATATATGTATACATACATATGTGGGATCTGTAAAGAGGAGTAGATAGAGTATATATGTTTATGTATATACACAATTTTACATCATAAATGATATATACATTTTTAAAGAAACGGATTTTTTTGGATATATTGATTGGTTTTGTTGATTATTTTTATTCTTTTAAAAAAATTTAATAAAATAGTCTTTGTCAGATAACTATGGAAGACTTAGACTATAAATACATATACACACATAGCTCATCGGGTTGGTGCAGATAATGAATTTCTGTCCCTGGGACTGGCCACCTGATTGAATAGCAGAATACTGAATGACTTTTGAAAAAGAATGCCTCTCTCACTCTTAGATGGGAGGTCTTAATGCTGGGTGAAGAAGGTATACAAAAATGTGAAAAACACTTGCATGTATAAACCTAAAAGATATTTTAAATACATACACACCCTCCTTAGTCTTCACTTTTGAAGCCATCATCTATGACAGGAGATGACTAGTATGTTTTATCATGAATCCCCTAGAATCATGGTTGGCCATTGTGTTGGTCAGAGATCCTAAGTCTTTCAGACAATAAGACCATTTTGTTTAAAAAAAAAAAATAAAGAGGAAGAAGTGGAAAGCAATAAATCAAAAAAAAAAAAAAAAACCAAACAAAAACAAAACCTTAAGCCTCTAATATACATATGTATTATATATATATATATGTATGTATATATATATATATACACACATATATATTCTGTGGGTACATACACATGTATTATATATATATACACACATATATTCTGTGTGTGTGTACATATATATATATATGCATATATATATGTATATGTGAACATTATGATGATGAGGTTTAACTCTTTGTGTAATACATTTCTGTTCCCAAAACCCTAGATTATACTCTCTTTAAACAGACTCATGTTTCCCTGCCCATTTCTGGGTGCAGAGAGGTTATAGGTAGAATAACGTATTGTGCTTCATGACTGGCCCCAAAACTTTTTGGTTTTATAATGGAAAATACTACAAAAAACCAAATTGGTTATATTTTATTTTTATTTATTTTTTTATTTATTAAAGCTTTTTATTTTTAAAACATATGCATGGATAATTTTTCAACATTGACCCTTGCAAAATCTGGTGTTCCAAATTTTCCCATCCTTCCCCACTCCCTCCCTTAGATGGAAAATAATCCAAAATATGTTAAACGTGTTAAAATATATAAAATTGATTATATTTTAAAATAAGAAATGGGTCACCATATTAACTAGAAACTGCCTTCCAGATTTGACCCTTCCTACATAATTAGGTATGCTGACTTTAAGGCGGTCTCTGTACTCAGATTCAGGTGTCTGCAGGTGTAACTTGGATGCATTATTGTGTTGATCATGCAAGTCCTAGGAGTCCTTCAACAGAAAAGGGGGAACCAGAGCTCAAGACCTAGAGCTTTACTAAAATCTGCTCTTGGGCACTTAACCTGAGATCCTTGAATAGAGACATTCCCCAGGGGTAGCAGAGCTATATGAACTTATAAAGTCCTATTTCTGTGCCGTCCCAGGACCTGGGTTTAGGATGTTTTCCAAGCCTTATAGGACCAGAGACTTAATGCAGCTTGTTGCCATTGATATTTCTTGCTGGCAAGAGTGGGCTGTGACTGGTTGTTCTGTGTTCAGAGCTTACATTGATTAATGGCCCTATAGTGTCCTTGAATTTCTGGTTCTTGGCTCTATAGACTCCACAGTATTTTTTCCCCCTGTTTTTCCAGTCCTTCCTATTTTAAGTGATTGTAGCACAGCAAGCTGTGTGGCATCTGTTAACTGACAAAAGCAATTGTCAGATCCAGGATGAACTAAAATGACCCTTAATGGCAGGACAGCCTTATCAGTCAGCAAAGCCTTTGTAGCTACCCCATTGGGAGCAGCAGGGAAGGTTTCATATCAGGAGGTTTACCACATATGAATGAGAGCCTAAGAATTTTGCTTTTGAAACTTCAGAAAAGCAGATATTGATGGATCCCTGGTGATGCCAGAAACTTTGTTGTATGTGTCTTCACCTGGTAGGAAGACCTCCCCTCTAAAAATGAGGGCATAGTTCATTTTCAGAAGTCATTTTCCTACTCTTTCAGATGTCCAGTGGTGAGAACCCTTGTGAAATGACTTTATGCTTCACTGTTTGGATGCCTTCTAGTGTTGTTACAACTGGATTTCTAAATTAAGTTTTATGTATTTTTCAGTAAGCAAAAGCTTGCCTTCTTTCTCTTCCACCCAAATGAGGGAAAAATGAAAAAATAGAAACTATGCAGCCGTATTACAAATGTTTAAAGTCAGGTTAAAGAAATTCTCACATTGTCCATGTTCTCCCCTCCCCAAATGTGTGTATGGATATGTACACATACAATATTATTAGATAGTATATATAATGACAACACAATTACATGTATGATATAATAACATATATGATTATGTATTGAAATATATCATACTTAATTTTGATTTAATATTACATCAGAAAAATATATTTTACCTTGTTCTCATGTTAAGAATTTAATAAATGCTTATTGACTTAATGTAGGTACTCTACATGCTTACTGATTGACTACTACTCTTACTTTTTGTTATAGAGGTAGATGATAGATTCAAGTAAAAATTGAGATACAGACGTATCCCTCTATTATTTTTCTACTGTGCATATGCATATGTTTATGCACACACATATATGTTAATGCATGCACACACACACAAATAGGGCGAGCAGAATGAATTCAATGGAATGGTCATACTTTCCCTATTTAAAACAAAACAAAACACCAAAAACCCCCTGTATTTCACAATTTATCTTCCAAATGAACCTTATTACTTGCATTTACTATAAAATATATAATTACTGTAATTAAGGTGGGTAATTAGGAAGAACTTGTCAAATCATGGACATAGTATATGGCAGACTAGAGATAAAGGCGCCTGATTTATAGTAATGCTTTCCAGAATGAGCTTCTAAATACTCAAGCAGATTTTCCTCGGTTCAGTGTACTTTAAAGAGAAGAGATTGTCTGTCATAAATTTTCCTGACAGCCATTTATGGATAATTTTACCTTATTCTTTATAACATAAGCTGTTTTTTTTTTCCACTAAGGGCATTAAATTTAAAGATTTTTTTTTTTTAATAAAAAATTTTCACTTGCTCCTTCTCCTTGTTTTAAATCAGACCTCACAGGTGTTGGTCAGTTTCTTTTAATCATATGTTGGTGCTGGGGGACAGTAAGAGAGATTAACTTTGATTATGCTTTCATAAGATTGCAATTTCCCCTTTTTTCCTCCATTTTCTAGTATGGGGAGAGGGACTAGTCCTTTATTGAATGACATAGTGTTTCATGTATATTGTGACATTTTCCCATAATAGCTAAAGGTGAGTGTTTGAATAGTGGGGTATGTGTATGTGTGAATGTGTGTGTTTTAATAGAGCTGAATATTTCCTAACTTAGAAAATAATCATTCTTCAGTGAAGCTGTTAATGTTGTGCAGATGGTAGCAAAGCGCTTCCCTTTGATTTTTAATAAAGAACTAGTTTGTCAAAGAGATTTCTTAACTTATGTTGTGAAACCCATAATGGAGAGTAATTGGAAAGGCACACAATGTGCATCATTATATCCCTTTGATGCAGATTAATGATAGCTAAGCCACATTTTCTGATTGCTTCTCTTTTTTCTCTAGTTTGTTACTGCGTTATGGGAAAAATTTGGAAAAGTAGCTCCCTAGCTCTCTATACATCTCTGTCTCAATATTTTATGTTCTACCTTGAAATGAGTAAATTCAAGGAGGGCAGTTCTGTTTTTTACATCATTATTAAGAAACTTAGTTTTGATTTTATGTAAGGAGAGAATATTTGTTTAAATGGAAATGCATGCGATGTGTAAACATATGCATGAATATACTACATCATTGCATTAATATTTGTTCCTAAATATTGGTGCATCTGTGAATAATTTTGGTTATGTACCAGTAGAGTGGACTTGGGAAAAAAAAAATGTTTTTGCTGTTTCTGACCAGTAGGCAAACTTGATGGGCAGATTTGCCAGCGTGTTCTCTCTCTAGGTGCCATGACACTCACTGAGGGAGGAAGCATAGTTGTTGGGTCTGGGTCAGCTATCTTCTGGGTGCCTGGGAGCAGAGATATGGAGCCCGCAGGGATCGTGAGGGCTTCTGTTAAATCGCTCATTTTACAAATGAGGAAACAGACCAGTGAGGTAAAGAAATGACTTTTCACTAAACTCATTCAAGATAGTAGTAGGAGAACTGGGATTTGAACTTAGGTCCTGACTGCCAGTCTAGTGTCTTTTCAGGACCATTCTGCCACCGTAATATAAGGGAATTTGCTTAGCAAATCTTATATGTACATCAATTATTTATGCATTAAAAATTACCTGATTAGTTGAATTAGACTGAAGTCATAAAAGAGATCAATCAGTAAATATTTAGTAAGTTCCTTATGTGCCAGGCACTGGAAATTTTAACCCTTAGTGCTGCTCATTCTTTTATTTGAAAACAGTTGATTGCTGAATGGAGAGAGCCTAGTGCCCTTGTGGATTGAAGCTAGTAGGGGCTTTATTCTGTCGGTAAGAATAATTAGACCTGTTTTAAGCACTTGTGGGATTTTGGAAAAAGTATGAAGTTTTCTATGTCTTTTTTGTATGTAGATATACATATATAGACATATCCTTTTCTGTGCCTTTTGTGTATGTATATATAGATATACATTTATAACTTTCCCATTGTCTTTGTGTTTATATTTTTATGTATTGTGTATATACACATAAGTACACATACACAAAATATATTTTTACCCAAACATATATATATTGCTATGGGTTAAATTAAATCCTTATAATTCTAAATCCCCCTTTAAAAAAAGTCCTGGAAGCATTTTCTGTTTGACCTCCCTAGAATAGAGATTTTTATCACAAGAGATTTCTTTTAAAGCCTTCTTATCACTGGTGAAAAGGCCTTGTTGAATCTAGACACAAAACCTCTGTCTATGGGATTCCCAATCCTACCTCCTTTATGTCCCCACCTTATACTTTGGATTTCAGATTTTTTATCTTGATAACTTTATTTCATACCTTATATGAACTGTTTCTTGACATAGTGAGTAGGGGGTTGTTTTATAATGAGTCTATCAAATAAGCCTTTGGCTTATTTGGATAATATGATATCAGGAAGATTGCTACAACTTATTAAGGCCCTAAAATTTGCATTTATATCCAAGGACATGTTTATGGAAGAATAATAGACCCTGAATCTAGTCTCATCTGCTAATTAACTAGCTAGCCTTAATTGAATGTATGTTTTTGTTTTTGTTTTCCTGTACCGCATTATCTGCCGAGACCATTTAGAGTTATGTTCTACAATATGATGTCTGCACATTACATTATCTTTCTAGCTCCCCTCTCTACAGACTAACTCTACAGGTTAGAAAAACTATACTTCTGATTCCTCCCACATGACAGACATTCCATCTTCAGTTTCTCCCTTATGCCAGGAATGTATACATTCCTTACCTCTTCCACTTACAGCCTTATTTCATTTAAAGCTTTTCTTACACAAAGCCTTTCTTGATTCCCCTACCTATTGGTGCTCTCCCTCCTTTAACCAATCTTGTATTTTTTATTTTTTATTTATTTATTTTTTGGAGGGGGGTATATAATCAGATCTATAAATCTTGCCTCCCCTAATAGAATGGAAGCATGTGGAGATCAGAACTATTATTTTTGTGTCTCCACATCTGTCACATGATACAAATTAATAAATGATTATTGATTGAGAAGTGATAATGGTGGCTATATTTTTGAGGGATTTTTTTGTTGAGGTGAAGAATGAAATGTGGTATTTTGTTTTTTTAAGTATGGGCTGATGGTTTTGAGTCTCCTCCAGAATTAAAGTGTACTTTAAAAAATGTGTCTAGGAAGGAACTGGAAACTGAGTGGATGCCCATCAGTTGGGCAATGGCTGAATAAGTTATAGTATATGAATGTAATGGAATATTATTGTTCTGTAAGAAATAATCAGCAGGATGATTTCAAAAAAGCCTGGAGAGACTTACATGAACTGGTACTAAGTGAAGTGAGTAGAACCAAGAGAATATTGTACACAGCAAAAGCAAGATAAAGAGATGATCAATTCTGGTGGATGTGGCTCTTTTCAACAATGAGGTGATTCAGACCAATTCTAATAAACCTGTGATGGAGAGAGCCATCTGTGTTCAGAGAGAGAACTGTGGGGACTGAATATGGAACACAACATAGTATTTTCATCTTTTTTATTGTTGCTTGCTTTTTGTTTTCTTTTTTTCCTTTTTGATCTGATTTTTCTTGTGTAGCATGATAAATGTAGAAATATGTTTAGAAGAATTGCATGTTAAACATTGGATTATTTTCTGTCTAGAGGAGAAGGGTAGTGGGAAGGAAAGGAGAAAAATTTGGAACACAAGGTTTTTGCAAGGGTGAATGTTGAAAACTATCTTTGCATATATTTTGAAAATGAAAAGCTACTATTAAAAAAAATGTGGCTAGGATTTTTAAAAAATGTGGCACAGTGGGTTTAAAGCACCAGTCCTGGAATCAGGAGCACGTGAGTTCAAATCAGTAATTTATGAACTATGTGATCCTGGGCAACATACTTAATCCTGTTTGACTCACTTTCCTCATCTGTAAAATGAGTTGGAGGCAAGCCATTCCAAATATATTTGACAAGAAACTCCAGATGGGGTCATGAAGAGTCAGACATGCAACAATTTAAAGTCTGGATATTTTTTTTAATTGGACTTATGGTATTCTTTAAGTTCCTGATACTTGTAAAGATTTTGATAAACTTGGGAGTGTTTTATGAGTTAGAAAATGTTCTTGCTGTTTGAAAAGCAGTGTGCCTTCTGTAACTTCATTTAGAAAATGGATCCTGTCACTGATCTTATAGCAGAGATCAATTGTAGCTAGGAAGGTAATGCAGTCAATTTGTCTGATCTATTTTCATCTTGTAAACACACTGCCCTTTTAAGAAAATATGCAATTTTGATGAAAGTTCTTGTCTGTAAAATCAGACAGCTGCTGTGAGTTCTTAGAAAAGCCAATGATTTGGGTTCATGGGAAGAGAGACTGCTGTATATAGGATAGAGAAAGAGACTTAGAAGATGTGGCTCAGTGATCCTATGGCATATAACCTCTTTTTTTTTAAGCTTTTTATTTGTATAACACATGTATGGGTAGTTCTTCAACATTGATTCTTACAAAGCTTTTCTTTACAAATTTTCCCCCTAGTCCCCTCTCCTCCCCTAGATGGCAGGAAGTCCACTACATGTTAATTATATTAAAATACTTGACAAGTCAAATATATGTATACATATTTCCATATTTATCTTGCTGTGCAAGAACAATTGCATCTACATGAACAAAAAAAATCAGAAAAAGGAAACACAGTGCAAGCAGACATCATTATAGAGCATGGAGCATGAAAATGCTATGTTGTAGTCCATACTTCATGTCCCTCTTTTTGGGTGTATATTGCTTTCTTCACTGAACCATTGGAACTGGTTTGAAACATTTCATTGTTGAAGAGAGCCGTGTCCTTCAGAATTGATTGTCATATAGTATTGTTGCTGCCGTGTATAATCTCTTGGTTCTGCTGATTTCACTCAGTATCAGTTCATACAAGTCTCTCCAGGCCTCTCTGAAATCGTTCTGCTGGTCGTTTCTTACAGAGCAATAATATTTCATAACATTCATATACCATAATTTATTCAGCCACTCTCCGCAATTGATGGGCATCCATTCAGTTTCCAGTTTCTAGCCACTACAAAAAGGGCTGCCACAAACATTCTTGCACATGTGGGGCCCTTTCCTTCTTTTAAGATCTCTTTGGGATATAAGCCTAATAGAAACACTGCTGGGTCAAAGGGTATGCACAGTTTGATAACTTTTTGAGCATAGTTCCAAATTACTCTCCAGAATGGTTGGATCCGTTCACAGTTCCACCAACAATGTATTAGTGTCCCAGCTTTCCCACATCCCCTTCAACATTCATCATTGTCTTTTCCTGTCATTTTAGCCAATCTGACAAGTGTGTAGTGGTACCTCAGAGTTGTCTTAATTTGCATTTCTCTGATCAATAATGATTTGGAGCAACTTTTCATATGACTAGAAATGATTTTAATTTCATCATCTGAAAATTGTCTGTTCATATCCCTTGACCATTTATCTATTGGAGAATGGCTTGAATTCTTATAAATATGAGACAATTCTCTATATATTTTAGAAATGAGGCCTTTATCAGAACCTTTAAATGTAAAGATGATTTCCCAGTTTGATGCTTCCCTCCTAATCTTGTCTGCATTAGTTTTGTTTGTACAAAAACTTTTTAAACTTTTTATAGTCAAAATTATCTATCTGGTGTTCAATTAAGAGTTCCAGATCTTCTTTGGACATAAATTTATTCCATCTCCACAGGTCTGAGAGGTAAACTATCCTATGTTTCTTTAATTTGCTTACAATATCACTCTTTATATCTAGATCATGAACCCATTTAGATCTTCTCTTGGTGACATATAACCTCTTTAGAGATGTCCTAGGAACTGCCATGAGAGGGTGCCAGTCTGCATTGATAAAGAAAATTACCTCCACTGAAGTTCCTTATACCAGTAGAATAACAGATTAAGACCCTATTCCAATGAAGTTATTGACAGTTTGAAAATGACTCATCAAATTGTCCCAGTACTTATCCTCGTACATTATTTTTGATTCTTCTATGTAGAAAGGTGATCCACCATATAGAAAGGGCATGGTGTTTATAGGACATTATGGAGCCATGGAAAGAATGGAGGACTGGTTTCAAGTCTCCCCTTCAACTCTCTGTGTGTAACTTTGGATAGATCAGTTGCCTTTTCTCATTCGTCACCTTTAAAATGAAATCCTTGGACTTACCTGTATGGCTCCTGAAATGCCTTCTACCTCTAAACTTCTAATCCTCAATTCCTTTTAAGTTAGAGGTGTTTAACTCTGGTGTTATAAGGAAAGCACTTTGTAAATCTTTAAAAGACTACATGAATATAAGTAGTATTTGTCTGGGATGAGAGCTATGAGAGCATGAGCGTGAAGGATTTTGGGGAAGGAAACTTTTTCTACTGATACAGATTGGGATCTCATCTTTAATGTACAATATCAAGAATTCTGGAGACACTGGAAATTTAAGTGACTGGGTCATGATCTCAAAGCTAGCGCCAAGTACTAGCCTCCATGCTGTGCTATTATTAGACTCAATTTGTTTTGTTTGTTTATTAAAAATAGGCAGAGAGGTGGTCCAGTGTCGGGCTTGTACTCAGGAGGACTTAACTTTTTGAGCTAAATCTGGCTTTAAACACTAGCTGTGTGATCCTAGGCAAGTCGCTTCACTTTGCCTCAGTTTCCTTATCTGTAAAATGAACTAGAGAAGGAAATGGCCAGCCATTTTAATATCTTTTCAAGAACATCCCAAATGGGGTCACAGAGAGTCACAATTGAAAAACAGCTGAACAAGTTGCTGGGTTTTCTTTTCCCTTGCTTGGTACATATACAGAAATATTTAAGTTCACATCATTTAGATTTCAATGAATCAAAGAATATTTGGATCAGAAAGAACTGTTTAGGCATTCTGGCTAACTTAATTTTGTGCTTTTTGTCTTCTATGCCCATTTTATAAAAGTGAGGAAATAAAGACTCTGAGTTGTCATAGTTCAATGCCAGTAATTGTGCCAGGGATGTAGCCAAAGAGAAATAATGTTTGAAGCCAGTTCTCCTGATACTTTCCATTCTTAATCCTATTATATGAGTTATCCTTAGGGACAGAAGGGCTAATGAGGGAGGACCATAATGAGAACTGTTAAGTGATTTAAAAAATAATAGGAAGGGAAGGAGCCCTTTCTGATGATGAACTGATTGAGAGGCCAGTCAAAATAAAAAACTTATAGAAAGCAAAAAAGACAATCAAAAAGGCATCAAAAATTGCCCATGTTTCCTTTGCTGGTAAAAGCCAGCTTTTATAGATTAAGCAACTAGATCTTCCATGAAAAATTGACTCTCTCTCCCTATATAAATACCAATATATATGTAGATATTGATATACACATGTATATTTGTGTATAGATATGCATATAAATGAGCATATTCACACACACACACACACACACACAAACACATATACATTCACCCATACACATGTTCCTAGGATTTAGACCTGGAAGGAAACTTGGAGGCCATCCAGACCAATCTCTCCATTTTCCAGATGGGGGAAACCGAAGCTCAAAGAGAAGTAACTTTACTCAGAACCACAAAGATAGTAAATAACAGAACCAGGATTCAACTTGGATCATCTGAGTCCAAACCACTGTTCATTTTTTCTGTGAAATGTCTTATGAGTTGGCCTGCCACATCCATATTTCAATAGTTTGTCATCTCATTGAGATGGTTATTTTCTTCATTCATACAAATACTGTTCCATCCTTGCCTTTTCACCTTGGTCCATTCTTGATTGTTAATTCTCTTTGGAGAGATTTTGGGGTCTGACTGTCCAATGTGCTAGAGGCCTTTCTTTGGTCTTTTAATATTTCATACATTCTGGTAGAACACTTAGCCCAGTTATCTCTTACCCTTGTTATAGGAGCTGTGCGTATCAATCCCGCCATCATAAATGTATCTCTTCCATTGGAACTGTTTCTTTGGTACATTTTTCCTCCCTCCCTTCCTCCTTCCATCCTTTCCCTCCTTTCCTTCCATCCTTCCTTTTTTTAAAACTGAAACTCCAAGAAAAATTAAACCTGAAGATTGTGTGTGTATGTTTATGTAAAATGAGTTAATTTATAATTTTCTTTTCTGTAACACTTGGCTAAAAGCTTAGACCATTTATATAGTGCTTTTAAGATTTGCAACACACTTTTACTTATATTGGCTTATTTGATGTAACAACTTTGTGAAGTTGGAAGTGTCATTGTCTTTTTACAGATGAAGAAACTAAGTCACAGAGGCTTTTTAACTTGCCCAGGATCCCATAGTTAATGATTTAAACTTGTCTTAACTATCCACTATCTGCTTCAATAAAGCTTACTACCTAATTGGTAGTGGGAAAGTTAGGAAGGGATCGATGAAGAATATAATTGGGAAGGGAGTAATAAATACACTGAGTCTGGAAATAATAGGTTTGGACAAGTTTGTGAAGGGTTTTAAAAACTTAGCCCAAGGAGTTTATAATTTATCCTAGAGGCCAGAGTTTATTGACTAGCAAAGTGATATGGCAGATCTATGCTTATAGAAAATTACTTTGGTGGCTAATATGAACAAGGGATTGGAGGAGAGAGACTTGAGAGTCAGCAAGTCCAGTTAGGAAGCCTTTGAGAAAAGTAGAAGAACATTAGAGGAGATAGGCCAAGGTTAGAACCAAGATGGCAGTTCTGAGTAGAAAGAAGGGCCCTGGGTACAAGAGGTCTTCTGGAGATAGAGCAAGATTTGACATTTGATTGTCTGTGAGGGGTGAGGGAAAGGTGGAAGAATATTGGTTCCTTACCAGAGAAAAGGGGAAGATGGAAGAGTAATGGATTTGGGGAGAAAATTGGCAGATGGTAATTAGGAACTAAAGCCTTGGGAAGAGACTGGGCTAAATATGTAGATTTATGAGATAGATGATAATTAAGTCTATGATAGCAGATGAGGTAACCAAGAAACAAGAGTACTGAGAGAAGAGACCCCTAGAGACACTCACAATTGGGAGGGGTGTGTGTGTGTGTGTGTGTGTGTGTGTGTGTCTGATGAGACTCAGGTGCCAGCAAGAGAGCTTGAGATTGAACAGTTAGACAGATAGGATGAAGACCAGGAGAGCGGCTTGTCAATATGTGGGTGAAGAAGATAGAGTAAGCAGTGCCAGACCTAGCTGAGAAGTCTAGAAAGATGAGAACTGAGAAAAGAATTTGCAGTGAATACATCATTGGTAACTTTAGAAAGGTGAGGTTGCATCAAATAGTAATGTCTAAATCTAAATTATAAATAAAATAAACTTTATTCAATTATTGAAAATTTTAGATCATTAAAAATAAATAGATAAATAAATTGAATTATAAATTATTAAAATAAATGATAACCTAAAATATATAGGGTGAGTGAGAGAGCTAGAGAGCCTGGTAAAGTCTAATGAATATTTTTTAAGGATTGGCATAATTTGCTCATGTTTACTTCAAGGAAGTAGGAAAGGAACTAGTATAGAAGAAGAGGATGAAGATTCTAGAAAGATGATTGAGGTTGCCATCTATTGGGAGGAGATAGGAAACAACCATATACATATAGAGAAGTTGGCATTGACCAGTATTAGGGTTACCTCATCGTTCGAGATTGGGGAAAAGGAGGAGAGAGTGAGATGAAGCCAGGGGATTTGAGATGAAAAGGGAGGGTAAGAAGAAACTCATGGTTTCAGTTTTTTCATTAAAGTAGAAGGCAAG
The DNA here is from genome assembly GCA_023553655.1 of Myrmecobius fasciatus. Taxonomy (NCBI): domain Eukaryota; kingdom Metazoa; phylum Chordata; class Mammalia; order Dasyuromorphia; family Myrmecobiidae; genus Myrmecobius; species Myrmecobius fasciatus. The sequence continues at coordinate 227,753 of JAJPUD010000232.1, read as the reverse complement.
GTCCTTAACTGATTGAGGGGGTGGGCTATGGGAAGCCTGAGGAAAAAAGAGGTTTGGAATTGTTTACAAGGGAGCAAGATAGACAACCACTTAGGAAGAAATAAAAAAAAAAAAAACTTTATATATATATAATTTTATTTATTGGTATTATTTATGTGTATATATATATGTATAAATAAATATTGTATCTTTATCTTGCTGTAATAATGAGTCACTTGAAGTTGGACAACATGAATTGATAAAATACCTGGATAACAGAGTTGTGTGGCTTTTCCTGTCTCCGTTCAATTAATAGTCAATCAGTCACATTTGTAAAATAGCTATTATGTGCCAAGCATTGTGCTGAGCCCTGGGGCTACAGAGAAAGACATAAAAATTACCCAACCAATGAAAAACCAGTTTTGTTCTTTTAGGGTGTTCATATTCTGATCCATTAACTAAAGAGGTGGTGAACAGGTGAACAAAGTAGCATAGATGGTAGGTGTGATCCAGAACTGGGGTTTGGAGGTGTGGGGAACAGTAGCTCAAGGGAGACAGGGAATTTGAGAATTGATGACTGTGTGGAGTTGAATTAGTTAACTATAGGATGGAAATAGAGAAAGGAGTAAAGTGGACTCAGAAAAAGACTGTATATTCTGAGAAAATAATGAGAAGAAATTGAATTTTTCGAATTCCTCCTTACCCTCACCCCAGACAATCAGTGGTTAAATCTTGTCACTTCTTCCTCCAAAAGACATCTTGTTTTCAGGTCCTTCTTTCTACTCAGGACCACCGTCTTTGTTCAATTCAAATATAACAGGAAAGACTCATAGAGACAGCTGGAGAAAGAGAGGAGATTCCCCAGATGGAGGAATATCAGAGTTTTTTATTAAGGAAATAGGGGAACGTGTGCAGGTAATAGTAGGCTTCAAGCAACAGGGTTAGGAAAGTCATTTAAGTGGGAAAAGCCAGGTGAATATATTATTTCTCTTTATTTGGGCCTTAGAATATGTAGAAAAAAGTATATAAGCAGGAAAGGTAGGCAAATATCTGCTTGTTGAAGTCCGTGAATGCCAGGTAGGAAAGGGAGCCCTTAAAGGATTTTGAGTTGAGGATTGTCCTGAGCATCATATGTGGGATTCAACAAATCCTCTTCATTACGGGCCTTCAAGATTCCTATTCATTAAGCTAAATTTTTTGCTGGAATGCTGTCAATGGAAAAATTTTTAATTTTTATTTGATTTACTTTTTTGATAACATTATAGAGCCTTTAAGGTTTATAAAACACCATATTTTTATCTCATTTGCTCTTCATAACAACTCTGTGAAATAGGTGGAATCATTATCTTGGCTTCATAAATGAGATTAAGTGACCTGCTTCAAGTCATGTAGCTAATATATTTCTGAGGCAAAATTTGAACTCAAGTTTCCCTGACTACACATACATTATATACCACCAGAGAAACAAACATGAGAAATATGTTTCTGCTTGTCATAGATACTTAATTTTTAGCTTACTGCATTTTAAATATTTAAAGGAGTCTGTGAACATTATAGAGGTAGAGTGATGTAGGGGAGAGAATTCTAATTGGGGATCACAGGCCATGAATTCAAATCCCAGCTTTGACATTTGCTACTTTTTATAACCTTGGTCAAATTAGTTAAGCTCTCTGATCTGTGATCCTTTTCTTCTGTGAACTACTTGAATACCTTTAGAAGTTATTCTAGCTTTAAACTAAGGTGAAATGAAAGCAGAAATATTAGCTGAAGAAGGGAAAAGAGAAGTTGACTAATTTTAGACTTTAGGTGAGATTGGAGTTTCCAGCCTGCCAACCTAGATGCATTAATATTTTTTAAACAGGTAAAAAAAAGTGCTATGAAATACATTGTATAAATATAAAATATTCAGAGGGAAATTAGAAATAACATCTCAGCTTCTAATTCCCTTGTCAGCATTTGAAAGGCAAGAACATATTGTAAAGAGGTTTCAATCCCAGAAAAGAATTAAATTAACTTTGTGTTATAGCTGAGGGAAGGGACCAAAGAGAAACTCAAGAATAAACACACTTGAGAATTTTACGTTGAATAAAATGGAGCAAAGTTCCATCACCCACGTTATTTTTCTCATACTCTGCTACAAGTTTTTAAGACCCTTATAGTTATGTTATTTTGTTGTTGTTTGAAGGATACTAGAATATAGTGGTATGAAAAGATTTTATTTAGTGTTCTTTTTATTATGTATACAGATGTTTACAAAAAACACCCAAGAAAAAAAATATAATAGAATTTTAGAAGTGGGACTAGACAAATCTTGTCCAACCCCCTCAAGAATAATGATAATGATGATGATGATGATGGATGATGATGGATGATGGTAATAGCTAACATTTATTTAATGCTTTAAGATTTGGAAAGTGCTTTCTAAAGATTACCTCATTTTATTCTCACAGCACAATTCTGGGAATAATTGCTTTTACATATATTGTCACATATAAAATTACTATCATATAATACATATATAATTAATGTAAATAATATAGAGTGTTATATATTACATAATTACTGGGTCTAATTACTGATAATTACTGGGTCTAATTACTGATACAGTATAATTATATATGTAATTACTGTACTTTTATTATCCATTCTTACAGATGAGAAAACTGAGGCAGACAGGTGAAATGACCTGCCAAGAGTCACAAATTTTATGAGTATCTCAGGTTAAATTTAAATGCAGATATTTAAAACTCATTTTCCAGTGCTTTATCTGTTGTGTCACCTCACTGTCTCTTATGCCTCTTAAGTAACTTGTCAAAAATCACACAGGTGGTAAACACCCTTTTCTTCCATAACCACATAAATAATGTTGTTTGTAAAGATGTTAATTTAAAACGTTAACATGTAACCCACTCATTCATCCGAAGAATCATTGTAGCATATGGGGAAGAAAGAGTTCTCCTGATGGTGGTTTCATTGGGCCTGGCTTGAAATCTGACCTTTCTCATTGAGTGAGTTAACTTGTCTGGGTTTCAGTTTCCCCCTCTATAAAGTGAAGGGGTTTGATTAGATGGTCTCTTGAACTTCTGCCAGCTTTTGATCTCTGGTTCTATTTTTAGAGTGTTAGAGATAGAAGAAGGAACTTTGGACATGTAGTCATCTTTACAAAAGACTGATCAGCACCAGGGAGAGAGAATTGATTTAATTGTAACGGGTCTTGGCAGAAAAATGATTTATTGTTGTGGTTGATAATGATCTTTAATTTATACTGTTTTTCTTCCCCCAGCATTGTTTTTTTTTTTTTTTTCTTTTTTCCTTTTTTTTTGTACTTTACTTTACTTCTTGAATAACAACCTCTTATCAATCCACCCTCTTCCCCCTAATACCATCTCACAGGAACTTTGTGTTAGTGGATTGAGAAAGATTCTTAAAGTTTCTTTCTACCCCCCCTGCCCCCATAGAAATTGTCTATCCCCCCCCCCCCTTTTTTTCTTCTATCATTCTGTGTGCTTTTGTTAGTTATTTTTAAAGAAAGCTTTAGGGACAGAGCAAGAAAGATGATTTGCAAAATGTTTGGAAGGTGATACATTGAGAACTGTCTTTCCTTTTAAGTTTTAAGTTTGATATCTTGATTTTTATTTTTAGCTCAAGTGGAAAAGGACCAAAGAAGCTGTATAGCCCACTTGTTCACCTTTCTGTACAGGATTGGAGAATAGCAATGGGAGGTTGTCAGAGATGGAAGGAGGGGTAGTGAGAGGCTGCTGAGTGACTTGAAGTTATTATTAATTCTCCTCCATAGCACCCCAGCCTAGGGCTGGGTAACCAGTTATCCCTTTATTTGCTCTTGCTCTGTTCTGTCAGGATTATATAATAACAGTGAGGAATCACTATTGGCTTCATTTGCTATTTAGGAAAAAATAAAATAGATTGTATGGGGGAAATTCTTCAGGCAAAATATTGAAAAAGGTCTAATGCCCCAGAACAGATTTTGGGAAGGGTATGTATTAGGGGAAAATATATGCAAGTAAATAATGATAATTAGATTGAATTTGGCTACTTATTGTCTTCCTAAAGTGTTTCCCTGAAAGTGATAACAATATTTCCCAATGTGGTTGTTCATTCTGACTGCTTGTTATCTTAATATTTTTTTTTTGGGGGGGGGACTACCCATCAGAAAAGAAACATCTATAATCACAGATCCATTTATTACTTGTCCTCATAATAATTACCACTAATTTTGCCTATTTAATCTAATTTGTAGTGTAACTTTTGATTGTTATAAAATCTAGAATATACTACATTCTAAATATGTGCTTGTTGATTGGTTCTCTCTGCTGTTAAAGTATTTAATATGTATTAAATCGAATCTCATAGTAGACTATTAGGGAAGTAACTTCCCAAATTAAAAAAATGGCAAGATTAATAGATGGAGAAGCAAGTAGGATAATTTACTGCAGCCATGTCCTTTAGAAGAATCAGAAATGTATGTCATTCATGTGATCTGCCCCTTGTAGTAGATTTTTTTCCTCATAATTTACATGTTTTCTTTTTCCTCTTTCAGGTCTGGAAGAAAGTACATCAGGGACTAGAACCTCACCAGATGAAGATGAAAACGATAAGAAATTCATAAAGATGTGGTTCAGCCCTCGTAGCAAGAAGGTCAGATACGTCCTAAATAAAACTTCAGTGCAGACTCAGCCACAGCCAATTGAGGATAAGCAGGTTTATCAAGCCTTTGAATTTACTTCCTCATCTCTTGAGCGAGACTCTCCCCAGAAGCCTAAAAAAGTTTCCAGAAAATCCAGAAAAAAGCAGAAAAAGAGGAGTTTAGCCGAAATTAATCAAGAATGGAATTTAGAAGAGGAAAATCAAAAAGAAGTTCAAGAATTTGATCAGAGTATGAGTGAGAAACTCAAAGAAAAGTCCGTCTCATTCTGTTTCCAGCCCTCTGTTCTCGAGACCCCAGAACTAAATGGTGGTGTAGATTTACTGAGTTATGTCTCTATGACAGAGGCCACTCCTGCTGAAAAGACAGATGAGATCTGTCCATCATCGACCATGCAGGTAGATTCTGTGGAAATCGAGAGAGAGAGTGAGGTAGCATCATGTTACGGGGATTCTCTTGGTGAGAATAGTTTTGTGTCAGAGACGTCACTGCCATTGAATAATGGGGGACCAATTGAGAGTCAGCCTTCTGACTCCTTTGTGGTCCCTCTTTCTAAAAGACCTAGAAGAAAAAGCCAGCAGAGAGCCAGAAGACCATCTGTCAATCAAGATATCCTCACAGAGTTGTTGCTGCCATCTGCAGAAAATGCTGCATCTCCCACACCCAAATGTGTGGTCAATGATCCATCATTAAAAGCAAGGATCAGTGATGTATTAAATGACTCTATTAGCTTTTCCCCCTCAAAATCTTCTAGTACTCAATCATCATTCATAATGAATAGCCCTTCTCGATCATGGATGGTGGCTAGCCCTTCAGCCATGAAGCTGTCTCCCACCAGCCCTTCTGCTGGGAAGCTATCTCCCACTAGCTCTGTGATCATCAAGAGAAATCATAGAGGAGAAACTCCACTCCACATTGCTTCTATTAAGGTAAGTTTGCTGTAATGAACATCAATTTAGAATAAAAGTTTTAAAAAATATTACATTTGGAACATAAATAATACCTCAGAAATAATGGTAATATGATGATCATGAAGTTTCTTCATTTCTTAGAAATGTAAAAACAGAATTTATTTTTTCTCATATTCACATATATATACACATTATTATATTTGTATTTCATATGTAGACACACATACATCTACATGTATGTATCTATTATATGCATATACATGTGTTTATGTGTATCTACTATATATAGAAAGACACATGTATATGTGTGTATATATGTATGTATATGTGTTAAAACACACACATAAATTGGGTTTAAAGTTTTTTAAATTGTCTTGTTTTTGTACCGATCTGATTTCTCCTTTTCCTCCTTCACTTAAAACAAAAAATAATACCTCAGGAATAATGGTAAATTTGATTATTATGAAGTTTCTTGATTTCTTAGAAATGTAGAAACAATTTATTTTTTTCTCATTCACACATACACACATGTATTATATACATGCAGATACATATGTGTGTATACATATATGTATATTATTAAAATACACACATAAAATAGATTTTAATTTTTTTAAATTGTCTTTTCTTTTTTTGCTGAGGCAATTGGGGTTAAGTGACTTACCCAGGGTCACACAGCTAGGAAGTATGTCTTTTGCTTTTGTACCAATCTGATTTCTCCTTTTCCTCCTTCACTTGAAACAAACAAAAAAAATACTCGAGTAAACCCAAGTGACACCATGACTTTACCAGGTATGCTGCTTGCCATATCTGTATCCTCCATACCTTTGTTGAAAGGAAGGTGATGTGTTGTTATCAGTTGATAGGAACTGATATGGTTCATTATAGTTCATCAGAGTTCAGCTGTCTTTTTAGTGGTGATCATGTTGTTCATGTGATTATAGTTAATATATATATGAGATTCTTTTGCTTCTACTTTCTTCCCTTGCTTGTCTGAAATTCCTCATTAGTTTTTGACAAGCAGTAATATTCTACTAGTTTCATATATGACGGCTTTTTCTGCTTGGGTTTTTTCTCAGTTGATACACCCTTATTCTTTCTCTCTCTCTCTCTCTCTCTCTCTCTCTCTCTCTCTCTCGGTGGGGGGGCTGTTATGTAGAGCACTTTTGTGTTATATTGCTGTTGTTTAATTGTTTTCAATTGTATACAATTCTTTGTGACCCCATTTGAGGTTTTCTTGGCAAAAATATTGGAATGGTTCGCCATTTCCTTCTCCAGGAAACTAAGGCAAATAAGGTTAAATGATTGCCCAGAGTCACACAGTTAATAAATGCCTGACGTCAGGACTTTCTGACTCCAGGCCTGGCTCTCTATCCACTGTGCCATCTAACTGTCCCCCTGTGTTATGTTACCTCACATTATGTATTGTATAGTATTTAGTCATGGGAGTAGCAGAAATATCTAGTGCAATCTCACAACCCTGCATTTTTTTGGGGTTATTTGTAGAGATAAAAGGCAAAGGATTGGGAAATTTACTGCCTACAAGGTAAGGGAAGACGAGAGAGAGGGGGAGAGAGAGAGAGAGAGAGAGAGAGACAGACAGAGAGAGAGAGAGAGAGGAGAGAGAGAATGTGTGTGTGTGTGTGTGTGTGTGTGTGTGTATCTATATCTATATATCAACAGGCATTTATTATGTGCTTATTCTGTGCCAGACACTGTGCTAAGCATTCAGGTTAGAAAGTAAAAGTTAAATTTCTGAACCTGACATTCTAATTGGGGAAGCGACATATACTGAAATCAATACATACATAATAAAGATAGGATCGATGGAGGTAGTTTGGGGGGGGGTGCTGTGGGTGTCCATTGACTTAGGATTTCAGTCTGTGATACAACACACACTGAGATTGGACTTGGGCAGATGCCATTTAGGTTCCTCCAACCCCCACTGGGCAGTGCTAGAGAATGCCCTGGAGGAGAGATCAGGTAGCAGCCATATTATGCATGCCCTTTGTGAGGTGGTGCTCAGAAGGAGCAGGAACTCTACATGAAATTATTCTCAAGTCCTTACAATTCATATTTTTAGTTCATCAATTGAAAAAATGCTCATACTTTTTTTTATCTTTAAATATATATAAATTACTATTATATTGTAGTCCTTAATATGCTAGTATGTATTATAATAATTTTCCTCTCAGAAGATTGATTTCACTAATGAAGCAAAGAGCATTGTTATATAGTAATTAGTCATGGAAGGGATAACAACATATATACAGTTAGATAATTTTTGAAGGTTGCTTATTTTTTTAAAAAATGAAAAAAAGATCTTTCAGGAGAGTGGCAGGTTTAACATTTTCCCCAGCAAAAGTTAGTTTGCTTAAACATTAACTTATCTGATCTCACTCCCAGAAGTCCTTTTGTCCTTTATTTCAAAGGGGGGACCATGACATCAGGTAAAGACACCGTGACATGCAAGTGAATTGGATTTAAATGAAGGAGGGCTGTGCAACGTCTCTGGAGGCATCTGGGTGCAGTGGCAAGGTATAGATCAAGATGACTGGAGATGGCCCTGCATGCAGTGGGAGATTTTGTTTGGCTTCTTTAAGCTACGATCTTCAATAGGTCTCAGTTTGACTGAAACAAAGCCCAATCAGTGATTAAGACTAGGTAAGAAATGAGACAAAGAATGACCCCTTTTACCTAGTCAGAAATAAGATCCAATCTGGGAAGGAAAAACCTTTAAGTTTCTGGGCCAAACAGAAATAATTTTTATTTACATGGGGGCCCAAACCATGGTCAATTGAGGCTTGGTACCCATTGATGGCCAGTTCTTGAAAGCCAGATTGATTAAAGTTTAAGGCATGGTTCTCTTAGAAAATGTAGCTGGTAAACCTCAAGATATCTTGTAAGGTTTGCTACTCCTTCCCCAAAATTACATTCTTTTGGAGAGAGCACCCACAGATAAGAGTACCTTATCCGAATTGGGGGGGAGTGGAGGGGGGAGAGAAAGGGCTTCCTAGATTTTAAAGATTTATAGTCTCTGTATCCCCATTTTTGGAGCTACAGAGGAATTTTAAGTCTCTAGATCTGCTCTAAAGGTGAAATTATTGAGGATATAGGAGAATGTGTGTGTGTATGCAAGCATATTTCAACTATGTAAAAGCAATCTATGGATTATGGTGTATGTGCAATTTTCAACTTAAATATATGTGCAAGAATTGCATAGAAGCCTCAAATGTCAGAAAGTCTAATGATCCAAAATGTAGTGAATGTGTTCATGAAAAGTTGTGTGGGTAGAATGTCTGTAAATAAAATTTTATTCTTACTGCAGTGAGCAGTATTACTTTTTAAAGTTAAAGGAACCCTGCAGTGAATTCATTTTCCCCAAAGAAATTTTGTATCTGTGAAGAAGCTTGCCTCTGATTTACATAGTGATAATAGATCGCATTGATATTGAGGTCTCTTAATTATCAGATGAGGTAAGTTTGTGTTTGTACATCAGATTTGTTTCACTTGAAGGACACATGCAATACTTTTCTTAGCTATATCTTTGTGACTCCATTTGGGGTTTTCTTGGCAAAGATACTGAGTGGTTTGCTGTTTCCTTCTCCAGCTCATTTTACAGATATAGAAACCGAGGTGAACAGGGTGAAGTCCTTGCTTGTCCCAGAGTAAGTGTTAGAGACCAGATTTGAATTCAGGAAGATGTCTTCTTGACTTGACAAGCAGTTCAGTGCTTGAAAACATGTTATTATTTAAAGTTTCCTTTTTCCTTTTCTGACTCTTAGTGGATGGTTAATGTTTTTTGTTTAAAAAGTGGGATCCCTTGGAGTTTATTCAATCTAATTCATTCTTTGGATTACCCTAGACAGCAATTGTTTTAATGCACGACTAATCGGGGTCCTTGGCACATGAAGATCTCACTCGAAGGCAGGGCTACAGACTTTATGAATGTAGACAGCTGAGAAGTTGCTGCTGAGCTGGCTGCCACAGAGTAGCAGTGGTACTGCCGGAGATGGATGGGTGCATGCTTTTGTAGCTGTAGGACTCAGTCAAGTGTTCTCCCTAAGCCTGAGTCCACTTCTGAACTGTCCTGGAAATCCCACCAGCAGACAGTCCGATTAGAGGCCGAATGAGCAGCAGCCTGTGATTTCTTTTATTTGCCTCCCTAATGAAGTTAATTCTTATTAATTATTGTCTGAATACCTGAATTTTTGGCATTGTTCCTTTTTGGAATCTGGCCGACTGTGTGCAGAGCATGAAGTATAGTTGCAGCTGTTAACATGCAGATAATTATTACAGATTTTGTACGCAAAGGGCAGCAGACTGTGGTGATAGTCAAATTGATTCCTCGACTTTGGTCTTTCCTTTATTGCAAGCATTATGAAAATTCAGCACAATCTAGATCAGCAACAAAGTTTTTTTTTTTTTTAATTTTTTGTTACTTTTACTATATATATATATATCTTTAAAAAAAATTAAATTCCTTCTTCCCCATCTTATGGTAGAGAATGCTACCATTTGACCCAGCTGTACCCCTCTCCAGAAGAGAAATCCCTTCTAAAACATGCTCAGTGAGAGATCATCTAGATCCCAGCTTCTTATACTGTCATTTGTGACCCCTGAATGTGAGGATTGTGAAATTATGATTTATTACCAGTCATGTTTGATTTATATACCTATTTTATACACCTGTATATCCAGAGTCAAGTAGAACATTGGACAAAAAGGGGTCATGAGTGGAAAAAGTTTAAGAAGCCCTGGTCTAGATCATTGGTTCTCAAACTTTTATTCTCTGTATCCTTTTATAATATTATAAATTACTGAGGATCTATCCAAAGAGTTTTATTTATGTGAGTTATATCTGATAGATATTTATCATATTAGAAATAGAAATAAAAACTAATTTTGAATTTGTAGATCCTCTGAAAGATTTTCAGAGACCTCCAGGATTCTCTGGACTACTATTTATTTTTCTATTTATCAATAGAAATACTTCTCTTTAACAGTTCTTACTCTGGAGGTGGATAATGCCTTCCTTCATAAATCCTGTATAGTTGATTTGAGTGTTTAATAATACTCAAGAATAACTTGGTTGTTTATAATTATTCTTCGATCAGTATTGTTGTAACTGTATACAGTGTTCTCTTGGCTCTGCTCATTTTACTCTTCATTATTTTATGCAAGTCTTTTCATGTTTTTCTAAAATCAAGTAGCTCATTTCTTAGATCACAGTAATATTACAATTAGCAATGAAGCTTTCCATGTTGCCTTGATCAACTTTAATTTAAAAGCCTATATGATGGGAGCAGCTAGGTGGCGCAGTAGCACCAGCCCTGAAGTCAGGAGGACCTGAGTTCAAATTTGGTCTCAGACACTTAACACTTCCTAGCTGTGTGACCCTGGGCAAGTCACTTAACCCCAATTGCCTGAGGTGGGGGCAGGGGAAAGCCTATATGATGAATACAGGTTCCTTTGGATGTCCTTAACTATGTAAATCTGTTGAGAAATTTTTTTGCAGTCAAGACTCCATTAATTAGGTATTTCTGTAATTTCTTAACAGCTCACTATTTCCATTTTCTTTGCTTTTCTGACCTGGCATATAAGGGGTATCATGTTAGGTAGGTCCAGTATCTAGAAACCTTCAGTGACTTTCGATGCTCTACTAAATAAATTTCAAATTATTTAGTTTATTCAAGCTACTTTCAATTCAATTTAGGAAGCATTTATTAAGCATCTGTAGTGTATAATATGCCTTTTCACTCTTCTGTCACTACTCATCCTTCTAACCAAACTATGTCCCCTAACATTGCTTATACCTTTCCTACCTTCCTGCTTTCTCTGTGCCTAATTTACTTTTCTTCTATCTATGGGTGTTGAAATTCTATTTGTCCATCACCTAGCCCAGTGCTTTGCACACAGGCATTTAATAAATTCTTGTTGAATCAGATTTTATTCTAAGCTTTGGACAAATGCATCCTCTTCCATGAAGCCTTTCTTTACTCCTCTCAATTCTAAGTGACCTCTTGCTCTTTTGAACTCCAAACTGTATTTCTTTTCAGCATTCTCATTGAGGTCAAAAGCTGGCTTGGATACTTACCTTGCTGTCTAACTCTGGGCTAATCTCTTTAGTTCTCATTTTTATTCATCTGAAAAAAATTGTCATAAAAATGGTAACTTCCTTCACAAGCCAGCATTTGGACCTCACTTTGATATTTCTACTATACGTACAGCCCTTTATCCATGGGCCACCTAGCTGGCTTCTTGATGTATCACAGTGTGGACTCTTATTGAGTTCAGTCAATCAGTCAATATTTATTAAGCTCCCTATTATAAGCCAAGCACTGTACTAAGGACTAGGAATATAAAAAGAGACAAAGGGAACTTGACCTGAAGTTTCATGTTTAGGAGTTTCTTGGTAGAAATATTAGAGTAGTTTGCCATTTTTTCTCCAGCTCATTTTTACATATAAGGAAACTGAAACAAACAGGATTAAGTCAGGGTCATAACTAGTAAGTGTCTCAGGCTTGATTTGAACTCATTTTTGTTGACTCTATGTGTGATATTCTATATACTCCTGGGTTTTGCCAATTGACAACTTTTATTTCTACTTAATAGATGGTTAGAACTTATTGGATGCTTGATGACGGTGCCTTTAATAAAACATTAGGATGTATAATTTAATAATATGTATTAGAATAACATATTTTAATGATATATTAAAATATGATATTTTAATATATATTTTCATATAACATCATATTTTAATATATATTTTTATATAATATATATTAGAATTTTTCCAGGAATAGAAAATCACTTGAGAGTTTTCAGCCTCCATTCTTTTCCTTTCTTTATGAAAATCTGGACAAAGTTTTTGACCTGCGATGTGCATCTCTCCTGTTCCCTAAATAAGCTTTACTTGAAATTCCTTGGCTTAGCCATAGTTAAGTATTCAGTTTAACTTCCTATACACTGTATATTTGTTGTCTGTCTGATCATGTTATCATAGGTTGATAGCATCTATTATCCTCCACTTCTAGTTCCCCCTTCCTTTTCTCTCCTTGTTATTAATTCATTCACCGATCTGTGCTTTATCTCCCATTATTAATGATATAGAGCTGCAGATGGATATTCATTTCTCTTAGTTCTTACGGAAACATATTACTTCTTACTAAGGTGAAAAGGATTCATTTTTATTAGCATCATTCTCCAAGAAATAGAAAAAATCTCAAATGAACAAATTACTGCATGAAGCGCTGTTCAGCTCTTTTCTCCCTTCCATTGACACATTCAAGATTGCTTCATCCACATTTTGTCAGGTTGTCAGTTTAATACAGTTTTGCCAAAATTATAATAACACATCTTAATTCTCTGGCATTTAATTATTTTTTTTTAATAAAAAGTATTATTTTGATTACTTGGCAGTTTCTAATACAATACATTTAAGAAAAGCTAATTGACTTCTACTCTAGTCTTTTAAACTACTAATTGGCAATATTATCAGATATTAATGGTAAATGTGTTATTTTTGCAAATCATTTTGAATTGAACCACAGAGATTTTTTTCCTTCTCCAAGTTGAATAGAAGTAATTTCAAGAAGACATTTCGGAAAGTTTCTTTGGCAGTTGATCACTTTAGCACTAACTATTAAAAAAAAAGAGGGAGAAAAAGATAGTTGTTTTTTTTTTTTTTCCCACAGCAATAATTCTTTTTCTTACTCATCTTCATTTTCCCCTTTCAGGCAGGCCTTTTGCAAACTGGAAAATTGACTGCCTATTGGTCATAGCTGGTAGTATGCATTCCCAAATGAAGTGGTATTAGGGTGGATAGTCTATATGTGGCTCCTTTCCTCTACTTTGTATATAGGGTCACACATTTAGAGCTAGAAGAGACTTTAGAAGCATTGAGTCCAAATCAATTCACAGATGAGGAAATTGAGCCACATGGAACTCAAGCCACCTGTCCATCATCACAATAGTTGATGAGTGCCTGGGTTGGTGTTCCAACTCTGGTCTCCCTTACTGAGTCCAGCATTTGTTCCTCTCTGCATTGGTTGGTGGTAATTTATTCACAGCCTGCCTAGACCTAGTGACCACTTGTATTATCGCCAGTATTTTCTGGGCAGCCTTTCTGACCGATATCTCAGAAGGGGTATACTTAGGCATTATGTTTGGATTTGTGACATGAATTTCTGTGGATAATGGAGCAGAAGCTTATTATACTATCCTATTTAAAGTAAATAAAATTTACTTTATTGGAGATTTTTATACTAGATTTAGTATACATTATACTAGAGTTAGAATGTACTTTCCATCCCCTTCCCTCTCCTCCCACCTTCAAGGAAAAAAAAAAAAAGGAAAAAGAAATAATGAAAGCTTTCTTGTAAGAAATAGGTTCCGGGGAATTGACTCTTGATCTCATGTTGTATTCTTTGTTGAGCTGGAAGTTATGTGTTGGAAACCTAGGGGCTGATAAGGAATCATTGGTGCATGAAGTTGCTTGACTTTTTTCCTAAGCTTGGAGTAAAGGAAGGAAGTTCCTTTTAAAGTAAAAGGAAGTTACCCTAAAGCTACCTCTGTTACCTTTTTTCCCATTGGGTAGGTAGCACCCCTTAGAGCTAGAACATTCCAGGGGTGCATCTGGAGGAAATTATATCCCCATCATAGAACACAGGGTTGGAGTATCCTTACACAAAGGCATGACACTAAATGGGGATAAAGACAGGTGCTTCTAAATCTCTTACTAGGGTCCCTTACTTTATTAAGCTTGAATCTGGTCATTTTGGATATTCATTTGTTTTGTTTTAGGGAAGGCAGAGTGACCACACTGCATCAATGAATATGTAGTTTTTAAACTCCTTCTATATGATTTATTATAAATATAAAAGAGAGTCTGTATTGTCCGAATATATTGTGGTTTTATACATATATATATATAACATATATAACCATAATCTATTTTTATTTGCCAGAGGAAGACAAAATTATGAATATCAGGCAGCTCCAATGGGTTCAAGTTTCCACCTTTATAAATGCTTTTTTATATCAGTGTACCTTCTTAGAATTTTCTTCTTTTGAGTTTGGAGCCCAAATGTTTGGTCCCATGAATTTAAGTTTTGTTTTTTGCTGAGGCAGTTGGAGTTAAGTGACTTGCCCAGGGTCACACAGCTAGGAAGTGTTAAGTGTCTTGAGACCAGGTTTGAACTCAGGTCCTTCTGACTTCAGGGCTGGTGCTCTATCCACTGAGCCATCTAGCTGCCTCATGAATTTAAGTTTTGAGAAATAACATTTAATCTATCTCTTCCCAGGGTATGGAATTTGGGGGAGGGTATTTATTATAGTGATCTTACTTCACAAGAGAATTAGTCTGTGATGCAGGTTCACTTAGGACCTACTTCAATTCTTGGAGCATAATGGGAGCTTAGTAAGTAGATTTATTGATTGTTTGATAATAGGTACTCACGATTGTATGCTAATTTGATCTGACTTTTTTTAAACAATTGGAATATAAAGCATAATTGAATAAAGAATCTAGCTATTTATTCAAACTTTGTTTAGACCATTGCTTGTCTTAAATTCTATGGGAAACCTGTAATATCAGAACTGTCAGCAGATGTGGCCTAAATCCCATATGGAATTATCATAACTTTTTTTTTTTAATTATGATTTAAAAAAATAAATGAACCATATCCACACACTTGAAGACTAGAAAATGTGGATTGCACACAAAACCATGAATCCACTGTAAACAGTTTGGTTCCTTTAAATATACATTAAATTTGATGTAGCCCTTACTTGGGTTACATTATCTTACTTGGCTATTCTTTGGTTTACTCTGCATTTTGTTTAATGTTTTATTGACGTTCTCTTCCCCCAACATGCAGAATCTCCCCCCCCCCTTTTTTTAAAGGGGTAGTCAAGCAAAGCACATACTGGAATAGTTGTCAGGAGATGTATTTTTCTTTTTATACCAACCGACCTATGAGAGCCATACTTTGCCATCAGTTTTTTAGAGTCGTGATTGGTCCTTGCCTTGATCAGAGTTCTTAAGTTGCTCTAAGTTGTTTATCTTTATATTTTGGTGGTCATTATAGAAAAGGTTCTCCTGGTTCTGTTTACTTCACTCTACCTCAGTTCATATGAATCTTCCTGGGTTCTTCTAATTCTATCCCTTTTGTTAATTCTTACAGTGCATTCTTTATTCCAGTACATATTTTATATATATATATGTGTGTATATGCATATATCGATATCTATATAGTATTATATATAATTATATCATATATGTTATATATCAGGTTATATTTTATATAAATGCATAAAACATGTGGTATAACATATCTATATCTGTTATATATCCATATCAATTGATGGACATTACCTTAATATTTTCATTCTTTGCTGGGCTCCATATTTTCTGAGGGAACAGTGGGCTTGATGGCAGACCTATATTGATTGGCTTATTTGATATCTAGATTGGGTATTATTATGTTTTCCCAACAAAGCATTCCAGCCTGAGAGATCTGCAGGGTGGACTTTATATTTTACTGAGAAATACAACATATGCAAACAAATAAATACAACATGGGCCAGGGAGTCACAAATAGACTGACTCCTAAAAGCTTGAGACCCAGCCTACTGCTTCTGTTTTCAAGGTTTTTTATGCATCTGTTACTTTTTGGAAGAATTTATATAGATAGATGTATAGAATTGGATCGGGTGTCATTTGATAATGACCATGTCAATATAGGAAGTTATCACAAAGTTCAGAGAAAGAAATGATCTCAGACATAAGGGGACATAACTCAAAATATTTAAAAATAGTTTAGTGGAAAAAGAAAATCTGATCTGCATAATAATTCTTGTTATGCCAAGGAACTGTTTTTGGATGGAAGTAGTGGATAGATCACTGTCCCTTGGGGTATTTGTGGGATGTCCAATAGGTCTTTTCCAAAGACAGCTTATGTGACTTAATTTTTTCTTATCTCTAGTACTTAGCACAGTGCCTGGAATATAGTAGGCATTTAATTAATGCTTTCTGATTGACTGATTTAAAAGAGGGAGTCAATAAATTTGATATAACCTGCTCATAGTATTATCAAACCAATTTATTACAGAAATAGGAACATTCACTGGATCCCCTCCTTCCCCTCCCCCTAAACATTATCACTCTGATCTTGACACAATTATTTTAGCTACTGTTAGGTATTCTTCCTTTAGAGGAAAATCTTTTCTGTATCTATGAATTTGTGCTCTTAGTACAGCTTTAAGTGGCCCCAAAACTGTGAAAATCAGAATTGGGTGGAGGAAAGAGATAAAAGGAACTTGCATTTCATTTCTAATTTTTTCCTGGAATTTCTTAGAGAACATCCTACATAAATAGAATTCTATTGTGGAAGGACTCCTGCTTTGAGGGCCCTGTTTTTTTCACTTAAAAGTAAATGTGTCCACAGTAGCAATTACTGGTTACTACTCTTACCTGGATGATAACTAAATATTGTTGAATTTCCTTTGTTAGATTTATTTTTTTTTAATTTGTGGGCTTGTTTATTTATTTTTGTGCTTATATTTTTAAAACATTCATACTGCCCCAGACTACAGGGCTGGTCAACTCTGGTCTCATTTTCTACTTGCATATCAAATTGTTACTTCCTTTCTACTTTGTAACATACTACAGTCTGTCTCATAGGAATTGAGCTATTCTTGAAAGAGAGAGATGGATGTATCTATACATATATACATATACACATATGTATGTTCTAATATAATAAAGTATAAAATAGAAAATGCCTGAATAAGTCCTGGCATCTGGTTTCTTTGGACAGAAACCAAACTTATTCTTTTACTTGCATAGGGGACTCCTTCTGGATATGAAAACTCCCTCTATTTTTTTTTTTAAATCACTATTTTCAGCTACCTAGAATACTGAGAAGTTAAGTGACTTACCCATAGTCACACAGCCAATAAGGAGAGAACTGAAAGCCATGCCTTCTTGGTTCTGAAGCCACCTTTCCTACCACTATCTTAAACAAAGGTGTTAAGTTTACTGTCCTTCTAAATTCCAAAGAATGGCCGAAAACAGTAATTAGGAAATGTTTGGTGACATGAATAAAAATATAATTTATTGTTCTTATTATTCATTTGTCTTTAGTTGTGCCCAGCTCTTCTTGATCTCATTTGGGACTTTCTTGGCAAATATGCAGGAGTGGTTTGCCATTTCCTTCTTCAAAAAAATATACTACACAAGTCAACAAGCCACTGATATTGTTTCATTTTGAGTTTGACATCAACTTTGCAAGATGTATAGAGCTCTACATCATATGTTCTACTTTTACTATTGTGTCATCAATGAAAGATCACTTCAGAACCATGTAAGAATAGAACTGCTCTGTTTAGCAGACAATTTGGCTTATTCTGGAAAAGTAGAATCATTGATTCATTTAATTGCCCTTCTCATACTGCTTCTTCCTTTGAGTCCAGATTGTGATTCTCAATATAAAAAGGCAATTGTTAACAAAGAGATTTGTGAAAAAGTTGATTGGTCATAGAGGTAGTATGCAGGACTCATCTCATTAAAAAAGCAATTCATAATGTTAAAGAGAACTTTTAGAAAAAGGTGATCTGACATTTTGTTTGCAGAAATTTTATTGTTGGATGATAAGAACAATGTGCATGGGCTCTAACAAAAACATTATAACACAAATTGGTGGACTAGAATAATAGATTACATTTATATGGTAAAGTACTTTGTAAATACTCTCTAGCTTTACCACAGCCCTATGAAGGCGGCAGGTATTATGTAGAGGGGAGAGTGGGACAAGCTACAGGTACTTTGGGACATCTTGAAATACTTCCCCATCTCTTCTGCCTGGTGGACTTAGTAGTTGAAAGTCTTTAAAGACTATTAAAGGAGAAATAAAATAAAACAGACTCTATGAGGACATTGTAAAGTGGATAGACTTCTCTTTTGATGTAATAGCTAGTTATTTGTTTTCTCAGATAAGAGACACCTGCAGTTTTTGTCCAAGTGGACTTCATTAACAATTGTAAAAAGGTTACCTCTTTTTGGTTCCTGTCTTTGAACTGGGAATATGTCCTCATTTTGACAATAAGCTTTGAAGTTGCATGGCACATATCCCCTCTAGAAGTTACCCTTCCCCATTTTCTCTTAGCTGAGTTCTCCTTTCTCAACCCCTACCTCTGCTGTAAAATGCTTTATTTTTCTAAGCTAATTTGCTGTAGAATACTATTAATTGTCTGAACTTTAAATGTGCCCCCAAAATCATAAAAACCAAATTTGTACCTTAGGAAATCGAAGTTTTTATCAGCAAGCAGTCTTGCTTAACATGCTGATGAGTTTCTTTGCTTTCATATGACCTACTGTGTTTATATCTCCATTATTGGATATAATTCTTGTAACAGGTCCCAAATTTCCTCATTCAAGAGAATTTGATGATTATCATCCTTGTTTACTGATGAAGATGCTGGAGGACCTAGAGATGTTCCCAGCTCCAGGTCAAGAACCACTGACACCAGTATGTGTAAGCAGAATGGGTTGGGAAATGTGTGGTTCAAAGAATAATGGTTTCTTTGTGTTCCTGTTGCTTAGCACAATGCCTGGCACATGAAAGGCACTTAATAAATGTTTACTGACTGACTGACTGAAATAATAGAAGTTTAATAAAACAATCAGTAATGATCAATATAGAATCCTGTTATTTAGAATTAGATCCCATGTTTCTCCTTATGCCTTTGTGGACAAGTCACTCTTTGGGCATTTTCTCATTCCTAAAATCAGGTTGATAATTTTTAAGGGACTTTTCCTTCCAGCTGTGATCCTATGACCTTCCATGGTAGTGCATTCCATTATGGAATAGCTTATAATGTTAGATTTTTCTTTATATCCAACCATAAATGTGTCTTTGTGAAACTGATGATCTCCTGTTCTCTGCCCTATAGTGGTGCTAAACAAAAGTCTAATTTCTCTCCTATAGGAAACTTGAAGAGAAGTGTCATGTTCCCTCCTAAATCTCCTCTTCTCTAGAATAAATAGTACAGTTCCCATTCCTTCAGTGGATTATCATTAAGGCCTCTCATTAATGCAGTAGCTTCCAGGGTCAATATAATTTCAGAGAACCTGCTTTCTTGAGAAATAAATGGAATTTGTTGTTGGCAATATATATTTTTAAATAATTAATACTTCATCAGGAAATACCTTTTCCAAGATTTTTTGAAAGTTAAAAATGACACTGCCATTTAGCAAAGACATCTTTCAAATGTAGACAAAATATATCCTTTCAAAGATTAGACTTAATGTTGAATTGGGGAGGATTGGGAAGGAGAACGGTAGCTTTTTTCTTTTTTTAATTTTTAACTTCAAAGAGAGTTAAAATTTCTTATAAATATAAGTGTTTTCTGAGATGATTATTTTCAGCTGTGCTCTAACAACAACTCAATTATTATTTTAAGTTGTGAAGAGTCTAAAATGTGTATATATGCTGAACCACAGTGCTTGTTACTCAGTAAATAGCCTGCCAGTAAGGAAAGTAATTTAAAGAAATCAGAAGCAGGAAAAGTTAATTTATTTCCTAGAACACATCAGTTAGAGTTTATCCAGTTACTGTGACACCTTTTGTCATTATCATAATCTTATGTCCTTAGCATTACATCTACATAAGAGAGAAAATCTGGGAAACTGTTAAGTATGGGGAGGGAAAAAAAAGATTGAGTTTAATAAACTGCAGTTTAATCTGATGTATATTTGGAAAAGGTAAAGGACTAGAATGTTAGTAGGAGACATCTTTGATAATGTAAAAAGAAATGAAAGAAAATCGCCAGCCAAACTCTAAGATACCTTAAGGACATTTTCTCTAAAGCAAATTGTAATTCTAATCCTATATGACGAAAACAACCTCCTCTTTCTTCCATTTAAGGTAGTAAGGTACATGGCTTTTTGAAATCCTTTCACTGCCCTATTGAAAATATCTTTTTGTACAATTATGTGGAATTAGGACAGAGAATTCTTGTGCAAGTGTTAGATGGATTATGTGTTAATTTTACTTGGCTTTCTACTGAAAGTGAAAACTAAGAGGATGAATGTGTATTCCTCTTTGTTTCTTGTAGGATTGAATATGGAGTCTGAAATCTGTGATAATCCTGACTTCAAAAGGACATATAAAAGGAAAGAGCTTTAGATTAGAAGTTAGAACATTTAGGTTCAAATTCTGGCTCAGTTATTACTAGTTATGCAACCTTGGATGGGTCCAAGAAGATAAATGAACCCATTTCCTCATCTGCAAAATAGACATGGATATAATTGTACTTCCTGTTTCTTAAGGTAATATTAAGGTACCATTTTTGAAAAGGAGTACTTCATTACCCCTGGTATTTTGGGATATTATTCATTGAGTTGCTTCTCTTTCTCTTATGGGAGGAAGACCAGCTTGTATCTGGAACATAAATGGTCATTTGACGGTGGAAGAAATAGAAATATGACAAACTTAGTGAAAATCATTGCAAACTTTTTCACGTTTTCCATACTGATTGAGATTTTTGGCCTTTTTTCTTTAGTAAATTGTGGGTATTTTATGCCTCACCCCCTAAATTTCTATTTAAGAGACCATTTTAGGATTTTTATAGTTTTGAACAATTTAACAGCCACATTTTTTTTCCTTTTTTTTTTTTTGTCTTAGCAAACTTGTAGCTACATCCGACTTCCTCTTTTCCTTTTATTCTTTTCCTACTATCATTTTTATATAGGAATAAATGTAAAATATATGTCAAATGATTTGAAGTGAGGAAGGCAGAGGTATAACAAGGGCAATCTTGACTCATTTTGAAAACTACACAAACACTCCATGCTTCATCTTCATTTTCTTCATCAATAAAATGGGGATAATAATAGCATTATTCCTTTGTAGGATTTGTGAAGATTAAATGGGATAATATTTATTAAGTGCTTTATAGATTTTAAAGCATTGTATAAATTTTAGTTGTTATCTTTATCATCATTATTACTCAGCAGTGTACCAGTTGGTCTTACTTACCTTTCCTTATTCAGATTATTCTGTCAACTACCTTTTCCTTGAATTTTTCCTTTCAGGGAACTAGTTCTTTAATCATGTAGACACTAATAGACTTCTAGTAGACACTAAAAGATGACTTTCAACATGTTTTGCTTTAGATTTTCCTCTTTTTCTCCTCTGTGAATACAATTTCAGACCTTCATTATAGTTCCCACACTTTTTTCAGAGTACCTTCATGATTTCTTTCTTTCTTTTCACCTTCTTTCTTTATTCTTTTTCACCCATTTCCGCAGACATTGGAAATGGTGTCTGAAGTGTAGACACTGTGAAAACTTCAAATTCATATGTTCTTGGACATAAAATACAAGAGAATTTCCAAGTTTTCAATATTTATTTATTCTTTTAAGATTCCAATTTAGGGGAAATTGAAGTCCAATATTGCTGTTCGGTTGTTTCAATCTTGTTTGACTTTTTGGGGTTTTCTTGGAGAAAATCTTGAAATTGCTTGCCACTTCCTTATTCAGCTCATTTTATACATAAGGAAACTTATCTATTAACAAAGTTAAGTGACTTGACAAAGGTCACACAGCTAGTAAGTATCTGAGACCAGATCTGAACTAAGATTAGAGCCGTCAACTACCACCTAGCTGCTCAGAGTCCAATATATGTTAATACATTTACATATTTAAAATAAGTTTTTAAAATTCAATAATATAACATGTTATGATTTGGCTTGCACTTAAAATATGTGTAATCTTTAAACAAATTTATGAGAACTTGTCAAATATTGGAAGAGATGAAATTATCAATCAGCATTAGGGTAAAAGATATGAAAATTATGTTTTAAGGCACTGGTATTTTCCCCCTTTAGTTCCACTCTTTAATCTCTCCCTTTCTAATGGCTCATTCTCTGTTGCCTACCAACATATTAGAATTGTGATCCCTCCTTAAAAATATATTCACTTGACTCTTAGCATCCTTATATGACTATTTTCCCTTTCATGGCCAGATTGAAGATTGTTCTCCCAATTGCTTTCACTGAAGTTACCAATGTTAACAGAATACAGTTCACCTTTCCCTGTCTTCCCACTTGTGATTTGTGTGTGAAATCTCTTACCTTTCTTCAATAGGAGATCTCTTACCCAGGAGAACTTCCAGTTTGCAAACTGTATTACTCACTCTGAAAGTGATTAATTAAAGCACTAGTGGATCTCTAAAACCTGTCTCTAGACCTTCTTTGTGAAGCTCCAGTTTAGAGCCCAATATAGTAAAATTCTGTTAACACCAGTGATCTCTTCATTGCCTTATTTGATGACCTTTTTTCAATTTTTATCTATCTCAACCTCTGTAGAAGTTGGTGCTTTCATCTTGGATGCTTTTGGTGTTCTGTGACTTCATAGCCTCTTTCTGACTATTCTTTTTTTTGTGTGTCATCATCTGTCAGTTATGAGTATAATCCATGAATCTCTTTGGGACCCTCCTTTCTCTTTACTGTCATTATTATTATTATTATTATTATTTTTGGAGAATCTCATCAACTTCTTTTTGTGTGTGTGTGTGTGTGTGTGAGTGTGTGTGTGTGTGCTCGTTATTTCTTTTACATATGAGACCCATATATCTATATATTTAGCACTCATTTTTGGTAACAATCTGTTGAATTCTTTTAATTTGACACTTTATTCAGAAGTTTTCTTCCATTACAGTGTTCAGTTTTTGACTTGTGTTCTAAGGGGAGTTTTATAACCTGCCCTATCTTAAAGATCATCATCTTTTGCTTGTGTGAACATCATATTTTCTTTCAACATTATTGCTTTTTTTGCTTCTCTTCTTCCAAAAGAGCTTGTCCTTCACTTTTGTGTTTTTGCATTGCTAGTCATTCTCTTTTCTTAATCTACCTTTTGGAGATTATTAAATGTCATTCCCCATTTTCACTCTATAGTCCACTTTATCTGACCTCCTTGCTGTACCTCACTTCTCATTTCCATGCTTTGTAGTTTGCTCCATCTTTTAGGATTGCATTCCCTCTTTGTCTCTGCCTGGCACATATTAGGCACTTAATAAATTTTTATTGGATTGGATCTTAGATGCTCCAGTTTCCTTTAGAATTCAATTTAGATACATCTACATGAAAAGTTTTCTGATTCTCCTAGCTTTTATTAGCAGCCACTATATCCACATTATTTGGTATACATTTTTATAAAATGCTTATATCATTCACGTGTCCCTCTAGATAGAATGTAAGCTCCTTGAGGGCAAGGATTTTTGATTTTTATGTTTCCTCAGTGCCTTAATAAATGTTTGTTGACTGAAAGGCATGTTCTATTTCTAGTATTAATTTTTGGAGTTGTCACTATCAACAGTATCTGTTTTTACTGCATTTATATATATATTTTTTGTATTTATATATTTTGGGTAGCTTTGAATATCTCTCTGTTTTCCATTTTTTCATTCCAGTTACCCAAGGAGGAGGACTAAGCCAGACTTACTTGGATAACCATTAATAAGAAAAGGTTTAATTACCCCTTCATGGTGTCCCTCCCCTTTCATTTCCCCCAGACCTACCTTTGGGGAGATCCCTGATAGGAGGTACCAGTAAATTTAATAAAGAACAGCTTTTTCCCCTCCACAATTGAAGTGTGAGATTTAAGATGCACTTACTAGCTAAAATGACTGAGATTCACCAGTCACTTAAGAATTCCTATTCCTCTTGGTTTGTGGGGAGAGAGAGGACTGGATACTGCTTGTGAAAAGAGTAGGAAGTATTTGTTGGTAGAATAATGGGATGGATGGAGTCGTTTTTTACCAAGTGAAGTGGTTAAATTTGGTTAAACAGAGAGGAGAAGCAGGGGATGCTGGGGTCAGTCTTGCCAGACCAAACTTTCTTAGGATTACTCCTGGCTACCTGTGCCTGGACAGTTGCTGGAATGTTTTCCTCCAGCTAATTGCCACCACCAGCCTTGTTCCCAATGACTGTGCTTCTCCCCCTCTCCCCCCCCCCCCCACTTCCCCGACACACACACATACACATAACACAGGCTTGTAAACTGGTTTTGTTCCCAAGGTATTTATTTGTTAATCTGGGTATTTCCTTTCTGGCATGTTAGCTGGCTGCCGAGCCCCTAGCCGGCCTTCTGGAGCAAGAGGTAAAGTTCTGACGTGCCCATTCTCTCCTCCTCAGCAATACACAAAGGGAAGGGTTTGAGTCCCAGATAGTTATATGAGGAAAGGCTAATTATTACATAAGAAGAAATCCTTGTGGTATTTTATGTGCACAATCCTTATGTGCTGATTGTAAAAGCTGATTATTGAACTAGATGTCTATGAATTTGCTTTTTTACAAGGTATCGATAATGAAAAGGAAGGAACATACCCTTACTCCCAATACATCTTTCCGTCAGACATCATTTAGTCTTTTTTTTTTTTTAATATTTTTTCAATTATCAAGCATTTATTTTCTCCCACCACCCTCCCATTTTCTGCAAAAGGGGGGAATCCCCAAACCAAGTAATGCATATTCAGGCAAAATGAACCCCCGTATTGACAAGGCCCAAAAATGTCTGTTTCATTCTGCCTATTGAGAGCATTACCATAGTCTTCCTCTTTATAAAAAGGATGGGTCAGTTTATCAGACACTAGATTTCTCTGTCTCCCCATTTCTCCTTCTCTCTCTCTAGAAGAACAAACAAAAAAAGGAGGCAGGAGGATTCGGACATCTGTTCTCCATGCTGGTACTTTCTTTTGGTTTTCAGGAATATCAACAATTGAGAGGTTTACCTTCAAGGAGAATGTCTCAGAAATAGAAAAAGAAGCTTCACTTCTTCCTAATAGCAAAGTTTTATTTCTTCATTATGAACATTTTCCCAGGAATTCTTAGGTTTTTCTTCTGTTTCAAAGAAAATTCTTTCATCTATGGGCTTATGGGAAAAACATCTCTTTAATCATCATTTGTCAGACTTTGTACTCATGAATTTCCCAGTTTATGTTTATTAAGTCTGCTGGTTTTTATTTTGAAGCTGTATTGTTTTCATACAACCCAGAATGAATGAAGATAGCTATTCACTGTGAAGTTCTGTTTATGTATATACCAGCTTTGTAATCCAACATTTAGTCACTTTGACACAATTAATAAGTAGCTTTGTACATTTATTATAAAGTGATAATTGACTTTATAATATTACATCTGATATAACATAAGGTACTGAAATATCTTTTTGAATCTTCAGGATAGGATAAAATGTTTTTCAGTATATTTTTTGATATTAAGCTTTTCTTGTATTGATGAAAAAGAAGTTAAAGCTGATAGTTGATGTGTGGTTTGGTAGTGTAGACTTGAGAGTTGGAAGCAATCTTAGGGTATTTTCCCACCATCATACTAAATGTTGAATATTTCTGTTTTTGTAATCCTTTTTGGTGAATAAAATTTTTAGGGGACTTGGAAGAGATCTTTAATTTGTGGGGATGGGATTAAGGCCATTATTCACCGACTTGAAAGTATGCCTTGATAACATAAAATGAATTCTAGCAGTCCTTTGTTAAATGTTGTCCTCTCTTTTCTGCCTTATTTTAATTCTTTTTACTCCCCAAATCAGGAGGTGAATTCTAATGCAGAGTAAAATATTGTCTTCTTGTAATTACTTCGGTTAATAATATGTAAGACTAGGGGAAAAAATTATCCCGGGAGAGACTATATCATGGTTTTCACAGAAACTCTGTTCCTTACAGCTCAGTTAGAAGATAATGGGATGGTTGTTTTGGTCTTAAACTAAGGGGGAAAATTAAACGTTAATTCCCAAGGGGCATTCTGAATAGGTTTATACAGATTCCTTTTTCTGTCAGTTTCAACAAAGCAACTGCTTCTGCCCAGAAAATACCTCCCAGCAAATAGGGAAGAAAAGCAGTGAAATTAAAAGACAAGGATTGAGAGTCACTGCCTATAAGGTCAGGGTGTTGGCAATTTTTATTTGGGTTGTCACTGATTTAAGTAAAAGCCTTTTTGACTTTTTGTTTCTGTTTTTTTTGTAGTTACATGAAAATACCTTTTCATGTATTTTTTTTCCCCTTGGATGACATGACTTTATTAAGTACTTGTGTGCCAAGGATTGTGTTAATTAAGTACTGGGGAGAAAAATAGAAAAAGCAAGATTGTACTTGTATGCTGTACTTGAGGGATAATCACATAAAAGAAGATTCAGCTGCAGGGAGGATGGAAAGAGAGAAATCTGGGGGGGGGGGGGAGAAGATTGGCTAGCAAGACCCAGGGGGCTTTAGGTTATGACATTAAATTGAATGACTCTGCTATGAATCTCCAGGGCAGATGGCAAGGCCTGGAGGAGGACTTTAGGAGGCAGTTACAAGGCAGGTGTTAAGGCTGGTGGTCTTCCAATAGAGTTGGTGAATCCTATCTCATCCAAACCATGTGAGCTTCAAGCAGCCTGGGCAGCCCCTACTATGGGAGGGGCAAAAAAGAGAGAAAGAAAGTGGGGGAAGTTGTCTCCTATGGTGTCAGATTTTTCCAACTGCTCAATGGGAAAATTTGGGAGAAGAGAAATTAAATGATATGAATGACTTTTAAAACAATAAATATTAGATCTGTGGCTTAGTATAAGGAAGGCACCATTTTGGAAAGAACTGGTGTAATTCATTCAGTTTCTAGGTCATTAACACTAGCTTTAGGCTTAATTGTTTAGTTGTGATCATTACTGAGACAATATACTGAGGGCTGGATCTTAGCTAGGAGGATGTGGGTAATATTTGTATGACTTTCCATCAATAATTTCTTTTTTTTTTTGGAGCCTCAGTTTCCCTTGAGGTCTAAGAGATCCCTTCCAATCCTAGATCTGTTATCTCAAAATCCTGTGATTTTCATCTCCCTTCTAAAAGGAAATGCTTTAATTTCTAACAATAGAAATTTATACCATGCAGCTAAATATAGAGAATAGCTCAGTTTAGAGACAGTGTAATGGTAACAGCTTAAGTGGAATAGCATTTGGAGCTGGAAGACCTGGATTTGAATCCTGGATTTACCATTTTCTATCGATAACCTTGGGCAAGTTTTTGTTTCTGTAAAGTGGGGAGGGGAAAGTTCAAGGGCATGGGCTGGAAGACCTTCATTTTCGTATTCAGCTTGAAATCTGTAATCCTCTGTCTTCAGAATTTGGTTCTAAAGCTAGTACAAGCTCACTTTTAAGTAAAAATCTTTGTTCCTTTCCTCAGACTAGAACATATTTTAATTTCACTTAAAGTGATTGAATCGCAAGATTGTGGCAGACAGAAAAGGAAAACCGAGTAGCTTTAGCTTTTTATCTTTCTAAAAAGTTGTAAGAAATTTTCTTTCTGTTAGCATCCTGTTATAAATTCTAATGTTCATATATTACTATTGTATTTTTTCCCCTAGGGTGACGTACCATCTGTTGAACACCTCCTCCAAAATGGAAGTGACCCAAATGTTAAAGACCATGCTGGATGGACTCCATTGGTATTTTTCAGTTTTCTTTGTTCTTTGACTCTCTTACTCCTTTCTGGGACATCTTTCTGCCTTTTTTCCCTTTTAATGAAATTATGTTCTCATTAATTATAAGGAAAATAAATGACTTCGTTCTGATCATCAGAGTGGCTGGAGTATTAACTAGAGCAGAGGTTCTTAACCTTAGTGTCATGGACCTATTTGGCAGTCTGGTGAAACCTATGGAACCTCTTCTGAATGTATGATGCCTACATTCAGAATTACAGAAAATGTGAAATTTTAGGTAGAAGCCAGTAAAAATAAAGCTGCCATTTTTATTTCTCATCCAAGTCCATGGACTTCCAGTAGAGATTATTATATTATCTTGACTAATTTCCTAAGGGTTCAGGATTGTGATTATGTTTATTTATTTATTTTTTTAATTCTCATTTTTTTTTTTAATGGGTCACCTAAGAACCAGTGTAGGGCAGAACTATTGACAGCTGCTACTAAATTTAGAAAGTCTCACCTTCCAAAGTCTTGTCCCATTAGAGGTTGACTTTTTGCTGCTGGCTATGTCAAGAATATGTGATATATTTTTTTTTTCAGGAAAGTAAGTCCCATTGAGACATACCACATGTCTCACTTGCTTCATACAGATAGAAGGGAGGAAACATGCCTCCTTGTTTTCCTGATGGCTTTTTATTTTACACAGTCAGACAGACAGACACACACACACACACACACATACAAATGTGTGTGTGTGTGTATTTAATTTTTTTTTTAATTTAGAGCTTTTTAAATTTTTTTTTTTTTGGTGGAGATCTTTTTTAGCTTTTATTTAGCTAAAGAGGTAATGTGAAGGAGCCACAGGAAACAACAGTACAAGCTGCTTGCATTTGGAAACAAGTGCTAACTATCTGGGCTAATTGCATTAGGACAATAAACATGAGATATGACATGTGCAGCCACAGAAGATGTCAACAAATGAGGGAGATGCATTCATCCTGCAAACTAGAAATTCAGCACAGAAACTGGAAGTCTAATTAGGCCAGGTGCTTTAAGCCTTCAAGTGATATATAATGGTGTCCCCACTAGGCAAAGTATCATGCCAGGAAAGTATGCATCTAGCTCTAAGTCATGGAGTTGGAGAGACTTTCTCAGACTAGCCAATATTTTCATGATTGGTTCAATTATTTTTCCATGATCTGGAAAGCTCATGACAATGAGTACTCTAAAAGGAGTGAGTATTCTAAAGGAAGAGATCTTGCTGGATTCCTTTGGGTTCCCCTCCTTTGCCAACAAAAAAGCATCTATAACATGACCTATTTTCTGAATTAGGTACATTGATATACACTTTAATCATAAGAGGGAATTTGTTCAAATGTATTTATTAAAATGTAAAGTAATGGTGTGATCACATGTAAAAAATGGGGACAAAATTTACTTGGAATATTTCTTTTCTCTAGAATGTGTTTTGATATCTTCCATTCAGTTGCTGGTTGTGTTAATTTAGTCATAGTTAAGATCAGTTTGCTAATGTTATTGAGTAAACTATAACCTCTTTCTGTATCAGCTGGTAGTAGGGTTTCCATGTAGAACCTATGAACTCATACATAGGTATGGATTTTGGATATTTATACTGTTGATAACGTTGATAGCTCTGTGATCAGTGGAGAATTTCAGATTTGATAGCATAACCTCTATAGGTTCCCCCCTGCTCCCCCCAAGTAGATTTTATTTTTCCAAATACATTTAAAGATAGTTTTCAACATTCATTTTTGTAAGACTTTGTGTTCCAAATCTCCCATCTCCCTAAGACATCAAGCAATCCTAAAAAGGTTAAGACATGTGCAATCCTTTTAAACATATTTCCGTATTTGACATATTTTGCAAGAAAGGGAAAAAACCATGAGAAAGGGGGGGGGAGCAAATAAATGGGTGGGGGTGGAGCAAAACAATTGGTGGGGGTGGGGGAAGGGGAGAAGGGTAAAATTGCTATCCTTTGATCCACATTCAGTCTTCATAGATCTCTCTCTGTTTGCAGATGGATTTTCTATCCCATGTCTTTTGGAATTGTCTTGATTCACCTATAGTTTTTGTTTGTATCCTCAGCGCATTATATTATGCCCATATGTAGAAGATGTCTAATAATTGCTTATTGATTGATATTATAGTGGACATAACATGTGACTTTATGATTAGCAGTATTTCATCTAAAATACATGTTCCCTATTTCTTCTATAAAGGACTCATTACTCACACCTCAAATCTTTGTTTTTATAACCTGAATTGATTGAATTAATGAAAAAGCATTTATTAATATTACTGCTTACTAGGTGCCAGGCACTACCTTCAATGTGAGGGATAAAAATACAGAGATAAGCCAGTTCCTGCTCTCAAGGAACTTAAATTTTAATAGAGGGAGAGTTCACATATATGAAAGAAGTGGTCAGAACAACGAGTATCTATGAGAGTCAGTGCTTTCTTAATTGATGACAGGAGAGCTGCTGTAAGAGCTTTTATATTTAAATGATTTGTAAGGCATATAAGGGATACATGCCAATAAATGTTTGTCCAGGTAAATTGAATCCAGACAATTTGACCTAATTCGGTGTCCTTAAAAAAAAAAAAAAAAAAAAAGGTATTTTTGCTTTGTTTTATTTTTTGCCAGATCATTAGGATTTTGTTTATATATTCTTTGTCATGCTTCTCTGTGCTTACTCCAATTTATATCAATTAGCATGAAGCCTGTAATCATGGACATCAGAAGGTTGTGGAGCTGCTGTTACAGCACAAGGCTTTGGTAAACACCACTGGCTACCAGAATGACTCGCCCCTCCATGATGCAGTTAGGAATGGACATGTGAGCATTGCCAAGCTGTTACTCTCCCATGGAGCCTTCCGCAATGCTGTGTAAGTAGGTTTGAAATGTGCTATTGTAATTGACTTGTAAAGCAAAGACCTTAAGATATAGGTTGTTGATGATATGTTTTTTGGTTTTTTTTTGTTTTGTTTTGTTTTGTTTTGTTTTGTTTTTTAATCCCCATATTTCTTCTGTCTCCCAGAATTAGATGTGATTTTCATATTGGTTTAAAAATCAGCATGCATGTTCTTTCCTTCTATGGTTGTAAGATGTGTGTTTGGAAAGAGAGACAGATAGTGAGAGAGAGAAAGACACACACATACACATAAAAAAGAGCTTTCTTTTAGTGCTGAAACAATTATCAAGCTAATTTCAAAAGCCTTGATTCCTCCTAGTTTATTTACAAAAAAAGCAAGTTTGAAAATATATGTAGAAATTTGAAATTGATCATTATGTTTATCTCTTACCTTATATTTTCCTTATATCTATTTGGACATAATGGGTTAGAGAATATATGCAAGAATTCAAATGCTGGAAACTAGAACTCTATGATTAGTTTGCACCATAATGAAAGGTTTTGCATACTTTAGTAGAAGCTCATGGGTATATTCTTTTGCAGTGGCACAAAGGGGCATTAGTGACTTTTGGAAATTGCCATTTAAAATAGACACCATGGAATACATCCCAAGTAAATGGTTCATGTGGACTTTTTGTCTTAGTCTGTTGCCTCATCCTCTTAGGTTTGTCAGATTATTAAGTTTAGTTTCGATGCTGAATTAAATTGGAGTAAGCTGATATGCCAGCTTTCCACTTAATCTCATTAAAGTTCTCCCAAAAGGATGAGGGTAATTTGGGAAATTAAATAAAAGAAAATATTCATATTTCTTCTAAAAAACCTCCCAAGTGTGAGAATTAAAAATAGAAAGAAAAGTCATTCACTTGAGATGACCAAGTACTTTGAAAAACATAGAATCTAAAAATCAGCCACTGAAAGTGTCAATAATCAACAAGTATTTGTTAAGTGCCTCAATGTGCCTGTCATCAAGGTGGGGGGAAAAAAAACTTACAAAGAATAAAACAATTGTATGGTAAGAATCTTAAACTCATTATAATTATCAGGTTTGAAATGCTCCATTATAGAAAACCTTACAGCTTTTCTAGATTTCCTTCTTGTGTAATTAACTCTCTGTCTCAGTTTTATTTACAATATGACTGGCTTGAACTACAGGGTTTTAAAGAGTTCTTTCTAGTTATGAATCTACAGTCTTCTAAATAGAAGAATTAGTACTTTTGGATCAACACTTTAATATTTTTGAAATGTAACTGGGCAAGAGAACTAAATATTTTTTTCACAATCAAATATTATTGTTGTTAAGTCACTTCAGTCGTGTCTTACTCTTTGTTAATCTCATTTGGGGTTTTCTTGGCAGAGATACAGAAGTGGTTGGCCATTCCCCTTTCTCCACCTTGTTTTATAGATAAAGAAACATACTAGCATGGTTAAGTGACACAGCCATTCTCTGGTTCCAGATTTGAATTCAATGAGTTGAGTCTCGCTGACTCCATTACTGGCACTCTGTCTACTGTGTGCAACCTAGCTGCCCATAACAAAGTGTGCAGATTAGAGTATGGCCTGAACCAGTGATTAATGATTCTCACTTACACCTTGCATCTGTGAGGAAATGAGATCTTGAAGTCACAGATGTGTTTAAATCCAGCAATTTTTGCAACATTTATAACTGTTTGTCATTTTTCTGTGTCATTCCTTACATGTAATCTCTTATTACCACATGTAAACTCAATTTTTACTACTGACTTCCAAACAAAACTGTAGTCTTGGAAAGCTAAATACATCCATGGTTAAAAAGTAATTCTGAATCACAAGTCATTATCAAACTGAAGGTAGTGGACCATCTCTGTCATTGCCTTGTGACAGCATGGCAATATAAATCAATTGTTGCTTTGACTAAATTTGGGAGAATCTCTTTGCATTATAAAATTTCTAAGATCACCAGAGCATTGCTGAAATGTAACTTAAAATTAATACCACCAACTCCATGCTAGTAGTCTTAGTAAAGGCATTCAAACTGTCTATTTCCTCAACATCTGTCATAACATATAACAGGCTGGCTTGTGTCCTTACTGGCTGTGAGACTGAACAACTAAACATCTTTTCACCCTCCGTTTTCTGATCTGTAAAAGAGATGTTAGCTATTATTTACTATGCAGCTTACTTTTTTTTATTAAAAGCTTTTTATTTACAAAACATATGAGTGATTTTTCTACATTGACCTTTGCAAAACTTTTTTTTTTGTTGTTCCAACCTTTCCCCCTCCTTCCCCCTACCCCCCACCCCTAGATGACAGGTAATCTAATACATGCTAAATATGATAAATTATATGACAAATCCAATATATGTATACATATCTATACAGTTATCTTACTGCACAAGAAACAATCAGATCTAGAAAGAGAGAAAAAAAAAAAAAACCTAAGAAGGAAAACAAAATGCAGGGAAATATTCACAGAAAGCGTTAAAATGCTGTGTTGTGGTCCACACTCAGTTCCCACAGGCCTCTCTCTGGATGTATATGACTATCTTCGTTGCTGAACAGTTGGAACTGATTTGAATCACATCATTGCTGAAGAGAGCCATGTCCATCAGAATTGATCATCGTATGATCTTGTTGCTGTGTATAATGTTCTCCTGGTTCTGCTGATTTCACTCAGCATCAGTTCATGCAAGTCTCTCCAGGCCTCTCTGAAATCCTCCTGTTGGTCATTTCTTACAGAACAATAATATTCCATGACATTCATATATCATAATTTATTCAGCCATTCTCCAATTGATGGGCATCCTTTCAGTTTCCTCTTTCTTGCCACTACAAAAAGGGCTGCCACAAACATTTTTGCACATGTGGGGCCCTTTCCCTCCTTTAAAATCTCTTTGGGATATAGGCCCAGTAGAAACACTGCTGGGTCAGATGGTATATGCAAGTTACTTTCAGATGTGTAGACCTACTACACATCTGTCAACTGCCTGGGAATAGATATTTTGAGGGAAGACACAGAATAAAGCAGAGAGAAAAAAGAAAGTGTGTGTTTACTTGATATTTGTTTCCATAAAATGAACTGGACAAGGAAATGGCATTCCAACCAAGAACACTTTAAATGGAAACTTGGATGTGACTGCAGTGACTCAGTAACAGCAAAGGAGAGAGTCAGTCTCAAGTATGTGAAATCAGAACCTAGTAAAAGAAGATTGAGATATTTAGAACTTAAGAGCGAGAGGAGAACTATACATGCTCATTTTAAATGGAGGTTTTTGTTTTGCTATACAACAACCCTTTTATTCAATTCTGCACCATATATCCCATGTTCTGGACCTCTTCTTGCTTTCTAATTCTATCACTATCTTCCCCCCTCTTGGCAGATGGCTCCCCTGTCTCCCTTGCCTGAAATTCTGATGTGAATTCCCTCATTTTCCCTCATCCTTATCTCCAGACTTTTAGAATGTCTATCTTTTCCTCCTTTCTGTTCTGTCTCAGAGAGAATGACGTGGCTTTCTTTGTCACCAAGGTTGACCTCTCCATCTGTGTTGTCATATTTTATTGTCTGTCTCTTTCAGGATTTTGCTCTATTGATTTGTCTCTCCCTCCTTTCTTATTTCTCTGTCTCTTTCTCTCCTCCCTCCCTCCCTCTCTCCCTTTCTCTCTCTCTTTCGTTTATCGGTCTCTTTTCTGTCTCTATCTCCTTGTCTTTTTGTCTCTCTGCTAAACTGAGAATGTTGGATTAAATAAATTGGATGGCGTCTAAGATCCTCTCTGACTCCTTAAATCAGTTTAACACCCCAACAATCCATAAGACTTTCAAAGAATTGTTCTTTCTCTGGTGTCCTTCCAGTGCCAGATTTCTGGAATGATTATTCTATATTCATCAATTTTATTTTAATTCCATTACTCTGTAGCTTCTAGTGCCATCTCTCCCTCCTTAGTATTCCTCCATTTTTCTTTAGTGTTTGATACTATTAACTGTCCAGTATCCTCCAGATTATTCTGTTCTTCCTGGGCTTCTTGGATACCATTTTCTACCTGTTTTTTCTACTTTTAATTTGTCTACTTTGTTGGTTCTTTTTCCTTATATTTTTATGTAGTCATAGGTGGCACTGATAGTGAGCAAGTTATAAGCATATCAGATATTCCTCAAGATTCAGTTTTATACTTCAAAAAAAAATCATTGGTTTAACAATGAGAAGAAAGTGTTTTCTGTGCTTAAATTGTCAGCACATTCATTTTTTTGTATAAATAATGTGTTTATTTCTAGAGACTCTGTCCATATTCGATATTCACCATATTGTGAAGTTCCGCAGACTCTCTTATTTACGGATAACGTTGCATTAATTACATTAAGC
The DNA here is from genome assembly GCA_023553655.1 of Myrmecobius fasciatus. Lineage (NCBI taxonomy): Eukaryota > Metazoa > Chordata > Mammalia > Dasyuromorphia > Myrmecobiidae > Myrmecobius > Myrmecobius fasciatus. The sequence continues at coordinate 192,456 of JAJPUD010000232.1, read as the reverse complement.
CATAGAATACTATTGAATTTTTTCAGACACCCATGGTCATTCTAAAGAGATTGACCTAGAATTCTAGGGGTGAAAAATCAAGGGCATGGAGTTTGCTTATTGCCCAAAATATAGCTTACTTTTGAATGGGCAACTCACTGAGTTGTTCTGTCAGTACAGTTTTTCTTAGGCAAGCACTACAGATAGAAATTGAGTCTGGGCCCAAAATTGAATAAAGCATTTGGTAAATTTGACAGTGCTTTCAATAGACCCAGTCTGAATTACTCCTTGAACACACAAGGCCATATTTTTAACACCATTGTTCTTCTGAGGTTGCTGTATAGCTATAAATCTTGGAAACATTACTGTCTCAAAAGAATCAAAATTGTAGATGATCATAAGAGTAATAAAAAATTGTGTGATGGACATCAGTAGGATTTAACCTTTTATCAACAGTGCCTTGTGTTTGAGAAGCCCAGTATAATTCATTTTTAATTCTTCTCTCCCTCACTCTATTCTTCTCTCCCTGCATCCTTTCCTTCTAGCCTTGGTTACTTACACATGACTTTGGGCAAATCATTTAAGCCCTGTTTGCCCCAGTTTCTCCAGCTGTAAAATGGGAGGTAATTATAGCAGTAACTTCACAGGTTTGTTGTGAGGATCAGATAAAATAATATTTGTAAAGTACTTAGCAAAGTACTTTCATGTAATAGATACTGTGTAAATGCTAGCTATTACTATCATCATTGTTATTATAATTAAGAAGATTTTCAAAATTCCTTAATTTTTTTAAGTCTTGATTTTCCTCATTGGTAAAATGAGGTAAATAGTTTAAATTAGTATAGTCAGATGACATGAATGAATGTATTTTGCATAAAATATTTGGTGCCTGTCTGATAAATTTTTTGATATATAGGTTTATTTTTATTTGTAATATGATCTTGGCCTTTAAAAAATATCATTCTATATAATTCATGAAAGTGAACTAGAATAGTATAAGATTAATTTCTATTTGTTTATTTCTTATTCCATTGTTCATAATGTGGATTGAAGTTTCTAATGAGTGTGGACTTTTAAAAGTATGGCACTTTCCCCCATGGTGTTATCATCTCCTAAGGAACACTAATTTTATTTAAACTCCTTAGTTCTCTCCCCCCTTTTGTTGTTTTTAAAAGGTCATTATTCCAATGCACAAATTGAAGGAAGAGTCATTTTCTCTGGGAGAACATAGCCTATTTTTACCCCTAGATCTTTGGGAGAGAATGTTGGAAGGATTTATGTAATACACTGAATTTAAGACCAATGGTTTTCTATTATATATGTAGTTCAGATTTACTATCTTCCCTATTAATTCAGCTAATATGTTGTATACAATTGACATGTCATTTTACATATGATAATTAGAGATTTTAAATTATGAAAGAATGGGTGAGAGTCCTATCTTGGTAACTGAAATTTGGTTTCCTGACATCTCTTCCTTTGTTGTATAAATGTCTGTATTTTAACTGTTGAAAGCATGATACCTCACCCATCTTTCTCCTTGGCCTTCTGTTACAGAAAAAAAGCTCATGATGAGATTAGAGCTTTAATATAAAACATTATGTGGTTTGGCTTTATGAATTATGCTGATTTGGAAATGCAGAAGATTTAGCAGTTAAAATAGTTTGCTCTTCACTAAGTTTACTCTGACTAGGAAGGATATTAGATTATAAATGAAAAATATTATATGGACCAGTGGACCTATTAATTGTCCCTGTGGCCTAGTTAATTTTTTTTAAAGTTAATCTCCTGCACAGAGATAATTTATATTTTATGGCCGAGTTTCTTTTTTTTTTTTTCCTCCCCTCATGTATTTGTCTTCTTGAATTCCAGTGACTTTTTTTGATTTCCAGCAAGCCAAGTGACTTGAAGTATTAGATCTCTGTGTTTGCAATTTCATAGTAGTTCATAAACACTCTCCACTCAGATGGACTGCCTGACCAGCTTGCTATGCACGATAAGCTCAGCATTAGTACAGAACTGGCTTGCTGCTTTTCTGCTAGGTACCCGGTTGTCTCTATAACAGGTGTATGTTTAAATTTGATGATAACCTCCTCTGTCCCTCCCTTAGTAATACGCATTTTTTGAACAGTTGTGGGCAGGCACCTGCTGCGCTGTTCTTAGAAAATGAAAAATGTTATTTCGTATTCTGTATAGGATGTTTCATTTGAAGTGAAATGTCATTTTGTAGCAGGAAAATAAAGAGAAACATTTTAACTCTGACAGAGACTGTCCAAATGGGGCCCTGGGCGTATATTGTCATTGACTCTGCAAGGGTGGGCTGCAGAGCTTGCCTTTTGCATCATTTCCCAAGTAGAATCAATGTCCATTTGGCTTAATGATAGTGGCCAGGTTTTAATTTTTACTTGGAGTTCATCAGGTCTCTTTCCAGAGGTGGATAGCATCCTTAGGAGTTGTCTTGGCTCATTGACTTGTTCAGAGTAGTTAAGTTTCTTCCACATGTGATCATTGTTAAGAATGTTTTTAAATGTATGGTCAACCAGATAGCACAGTGGATAGAGCAGTTGCCCTTCCAGGAGGACTTGAGCTACAATTTGGTTTCAGACAGTTAGTAGCTGTGTGATCCTGGGCAAGTCACTTAACTTCAATTGCCTCCAAATCATCCCCCCCCCCAAAAAAAAAATCCCCCAGAAAAACAAAAAAATAGAAAAAAGAATGTTTTAAAATGCATAAAATAGCATACATAGTATTACAAAGAAAAGTAATTATAGTTATCCTTTCCATATTGACTATCCCCATTGCAGTTTCAATATATCACAGGTTGACATAGGAAATTAAATGGCAATTTTGGGAGTCTTGCTGAAGCCTCAGATGATACTTGAGAGCCAGCAGACAATACAGAAAAATTTTAGAGTCAGAAATACAGAATTGTTTTTAAAAAGACTTTCTGGTAGACTCTAAGATCATATGAGAAAGGCTAAATCCATATCTCATTTTCTAAAGGAAAATGAAGGTGAAGGGTCCATTGCTATGAATATTCATATTTTCCAGATTGCAGGGACATTGCACTCCTAAGCCTTGTGATATAATTGGGATAACTGTAGAAGGAAGCACAGTCACATATATCAAGGGGTGTGTATATGAATGTGTATGTATGGAATACATTTTCAGATCCCATGTTAAGAACTACTATCTTAGTCTGTCTTGGAAAGGCAAGGCCCAGAGTAAGAAAGAATCCTACATTTGAACCAGAGGTAGCATACAAAGTACATTTTCTCATTTTCCAGCCACCTGGGGGTCAGTCCCAAATAATTCTTTTATCCCTGGCTCCTTTTTCTTCTATAAGCAAATGATTTCATTTGCTAATTCTTCCTTGGCCCTTATTTCCCTCTCAATAGAGTGGTTAAATAAAACTTGATACTTCCCTGTCCCATGTTACAAGCATCCACACCTTTTGGAATGAAAAGCTGGTTTAGAAGATACACAGTTAATGACTTGACATTGGTATGGCTCTGAAAGGACTCAAGAAACTAAATTTTAAGATACAACTTTTTCTTTGTTTAAAGAAATGATCAAATCCCATACCATACCTGTAATATAGTGAAATGTTCACAAACAGTAGCCTCTCAAGGAGTGTAAGCAGTCATAGACCTGAAGTGGAAATCACTGGAAGCCTTGAAGTTGTGGAAGAATGAGTCTTTTTTTGTTGTTGTTGTTGTTTTTTTAATACATTTTAGTGGCTCTTTGATCTCTTAGGTGCTACTGCTCTCTCCAATGAGGCAACTTTTAACCTATCTATTCCTTTTAATCCTGTGTAGTTTTTGTTCACATCTTTCTATAAATCCTCCATTTCAACTTAATCCATTGGGCTGCAGTTTTATAAAAGAATTTTGATGCTCTGCTGTATGCATCTTGAATATATCTATTTATACTTGTTGACACCCCATCAGAATGTAAGCTCCATTAGGGCAGGGACTGTTGACTTTTTCATTTTATCCCTAAGATTTAACATAGTGTCCGGAACATAGTAAGTGCTTATATATATGTTCGTTGATTGTCTCTCTCTCTCTCTACACACACACAGACACACACACATACATATATGCATTGCTTATCTTTTCATTTTTTATAACAACCATTTTTTCAAATATATGTCTTGCCCCAGTACTCTTCTCCAGCAAAGAAAAATTTAAATAAATCTATCCAAACAGATTGTGTCTAGCCCTGAATCCAGGATTCTGAACCCAAAGGCCACCGTATTTCTACTGGGAGGAAAGAGGAGTGTTTTATCAGTAATGTTCTGGAAATGAGATTGGTCATCATAGTTAGGTTCACAGGGAACCTATTCAGAAAAACATGAGTTTACATACAACCCTAGTAACTTGGTAGCTATGTGACCTTGGGCAAAAAAAATCTGCTTCAGTTTCTGCACCAGTAAAATGGGGCCAGTATTAGCACTCCTCTCTCCCTCCCACCTCCCCCCCGGGGTCGTCATGAGGATAAGATGAAACAATATTTATTTAAGGGGAAAAAATACTGTAAAGCATAAAGTCCTATGTTAATGTTAGCTATTATGAAAAATCTTGATCTTTTAATGTTTTAATTTAAACTATTCTGATCAATATGCATATTCATTTCTCACTCTGTTACCTCCTTACGTCTCTGAAGAATAATTGAAATGAGATAATTAAATTATTTGGCTTATTAACCTCCTGTATTGTGAAATAGCCTTGAATTTTTTATTAAGATATGAATACATATTGTCTGTTATCTTATTTCTATCCTTATGTTTTTTCTTCTCCCTTCCATTTGAGTTGGGGTGGGATACTTTATTTTGCTGATACAATTCTTTCTCTGTTTTTTGCTGTAGGGAAATGTTAGAATAGCTACATTTATTATTGCATTATGTTTACATG
>JAJPUD010000232.1:165376-187551 GCA_023553655.1 Myrmecobius fasciatus | reverse complement strand
AAAAAAGATTTTGATTAATAATTGTGATAGTGATGGTGATGATGATGATAATTAGAATGAGTTAACATTTATCTAGCACTTACTCTGTGCTAGGCACTGTGCTAAACACTTTACAGTTATCTTATGAGATCCCTTCAACAGCTGTTATTATCCTCATTTTACAGATGAGGAAACTGAGGCAAATAGAAATTGAATGGCTTGTTCAAGGTTATGCAACTTGTAAAATATCTGAGGCTAGATTTGAATTTGCATCTTCCTAACTCCAGACCTACTTCTCTATCCACTGTAGTACCTAGCTTATATTGTGATATATTTATTTCCTTAATATTCCCCTCTTGAGCCAGGAATCTTTTTTTTTTTAAATTAAAGCTTTCAAAACATGTGCATAGATAATTTTTCAACATTGATCCTTGCATGACCTTGTGTTCCAGTTTTCCTCTCCTTCTCCCCATCCCCTTCCCTAGATGGCGAGTAATCAAATATATTTTAAACCTATTCAAGCATATGTTAAATCCAATATATGTATACATATTTATACAATTATCTTGCTGCACAAGAAAAATCAAATCAAAAATGAAAAAAAAATGAGAAAAAAAAAAACCAAAACGCAAGCAAACAACAGAAAGAGTGAAAATGTTATATTGTGATCCACACTCAATTCCCACAAGCCTCTCTCTGGGCGCAGATGCCTGTCTTCATCACAAGATCATTGGAACTAGCCTGAATCATCTCATTGTTGGAAAGAGGCCATGTCCACCAGAATTGATCATTGTATAATCTTGCTGTTGCCATGCACAATGATCTCCTGGTTCTGCTCATTTCACTTAGCATTAGTTCATATAATTCTCTCTAGCCCTTTATGAAGTCATCCTGCTGGTCATTTCTTACAGAACAATAATATTCCATAACATTCATATACCATAATTTGTTCAGCCATTCTCCAATTGATGGGCATCCACTCAGGTTCCAGTTTCTTGCCACTCCAAAAAGGGCTGCCACAAACATTTTTGCACACGTGGGCTCCTTTCTCTCCTTTAAGATCTCTTTGGGAATTAAGCCTAGTAGAAAACTTGAACTAGGATTCTAATTGTAATAGCCAGTATTTAGATATTGTCTTAAAGTTTGCAAGGCTTATTAGAAATATCTCATTTGAGCAACAGTCTTGTGAGGTTGATGTGACCATTATTCTCATTTTACATATAAGGAAATTGAAAGTCAGAGATTTTTTCTACTTCTTCAGGGTCATATAGCTAGTAAGTGTCTTAAGCAGAATATGAACTCGAATCTTCTTGATTTTAGTTGTAAAGCTCTATCCATGATGACTTAACTGCCTTGCTTCTAAAACACTTGCTAATATGGCAGAAGACTCTGGATAGGTGAATTTTGTTACCCTTAGGATTTATGAGAAATTGTTTTTATCATGAAAAATGTTGTTTCTAAGGGCAACAATGGAAAGCATCTGCCTTTTTTCTTTTTTTCTTTTAAGATGTAATCTCTTTCTCAGAATATTCTAACAACTGCCACATGGCTAACTCTAGATTATCTGTTGTCTTCTGTAGAGAAACCTTGTTTGATTTTCATGGTTCCCCTCACCCCTGAATTCTTTCAGTCTTACACAGTTTGTAGAGGAGCTTCTTCCTATTTCATAGATTCTGTCTGTGGGATGTGATGGTACTGTGTGATTAAGTGACCAAAGCAGAGTGCTGACATTAAATTTTTCAACCCCTTTGGGGCACATTTTACTAGTAGCATTAGTTAAGGCATGAAATAAGGAAAAGTAAAATGAGCAGTACCAAGAGAATGTGGAATATAATAACAGAAATATTCTCCTAAGAACAACTTTGAGTGACTGATTCATCCTGAGTGTCATAAATATTCAAATCAACTACAAAGTACCTATGAAGGAAGCTGTTGTCCACCTTGAGATTCCTGGTAAATAGAAATATGTTTAGTATGGCTTTATGTCTATATCTACACCTATATCTATATATACACATAAATATATGGCCATATAAGTGAGTGTGTTTATTTGTAGCCCTCTCTAGGGTGGTCTGGAGAGGAAGGAAGATACTGTCCTACTCCTGAGAAAGAACTGATAAATAGAACTATAGTATGGCTATATGTCTATATCTATGTCTGTACATACATATATACATATAAATATATGAATATATGTATATGTTTAATTGTAGCCTTTTCTAGGGTGGGCTAAAGAGGAAGGGAGGAAAATAAATGCATTGCAAAGAACAAAAGAAAGCTTTGAAGGAAGCATAGGAATAGCAGGATAGTTGTAAAAATGATATCTGTTATTTTTCATAGTTTTTCAAAAAAGTAATCTGAAATGGAAATTCATGATTTTATATTGAATTCTCTATGCTGTGCTATATCTGTATACATGGAAATGTCCTTTTTTTGGGGGAGGTCATTTTTATTTTAGTTTAAAATGAATAAAAAGAAAAAAATTGGGGCAAAAACTATGGGATGGTTATGATGATTCTGTCAAAGGCAATGGAGACCTGAAAACAAATAGTTCCTGAGAGTTTGGCAGAAATTTCTCAAGTTGAATCCTAAGGGCCCTTTCTTAACAGGCCTTTTTCTGTTCTTTTTCCTCCAGCCCACTGAGTTTTTGCCAACTCTCTGAGTTAGTTGTGAACAAATCAGTTGATCTATTTCAACCTAAACCTGTTGAATTCCGATGAATTAGTGAATGAGTGGAAAAACTTTTATTAAGTACTATGTTGAACTTCAGGTTTATAAATATTTCAAATCAATTTAATTTAGTAAATTTTTATTAAATACCTACTAAATATTGAGCATTGTGCCAAAGGCTGGGGCTCAGTGAGGGTAGGGAGTTTTGTCTTTTCCTCAAGGAACTTACGGTCCAATGAGGGGAAGCTGAAGATTGGAAGGGAGGGAAGGGATATACCTAGCATGGGGACAGGCTATTCTCTGGAATAGAAATCAAGCAGAGGTGCTGGTGGAAAATAGGGAGATAGCTGCAAAGTTTTGAGCCCTCTTAAGGAAGGATTTGGGAGGGGTTTTATTCTCCATCCTTCAGTCAGAATGGAGAGGCAACTGAGAAAATTGAGAAGGTGTTGAGTATCAAAAACTGATGAGATTTCAGGTGATCAGATTATCTTGGGGGGGGGGGAGGCAAGATGTGGAATTGAAACCCAGCATAGTGAATAAGAATAAGACATGACCTGGAGCTGTCCATGAGCTAGGGTTCCAATAGAAGGAAGCCTCATACAGAGGTGAGATTTTGGCTGCAGGTCAGATAAAGAATCCCAGGAATTCTTAAAACATAGCACCCCTGCAAGTGGTAATGCATTTTATTGTAGCATTATTTCCATTAAGTCATAGCTCTTGAACCATCTCATTTAATGGTAAAAAGGACTCTGGGCACTTTCAAGCAACAAAAACTTTGAAGGAATACTGTGGACACAAGTATTTATAGCAGAAACTAAGAAAGTGGAAAATGGGAACAAGAGAAAGGTCTCGGTCAACATTTGTGTGCCATTATGACATCATCAGTTATCGTGCGGTCACCCATTTGAACTGTTTGATACTTCTGCCTTTATTGTTATTTGTTTTTCATTTGTGAAGAGACCAATGATAAAATGGGATGATGTCTTGACTTGTGCATTGATTGGATTTTAGTGAGCTCCATAGCTGCCAGCCGTGTTCTCTCTTCCAGAGACTTGAAGTCCAAGACAGAAGTCCAGAGGGCTGGGGATGGCTCAGGAGACAGCGGAGGACTTGGCCATTTTCTGGGTCTGACTAAGCTCTAACGATCTGGAGCGCTTGCCTGAGATGCCTTCTCGGCCGTTTGAACAGCTGTTTTCCTCTGCCCGTCCTATTAGGAGGGGGCTTCACAGGCTGGGGACAGACACCCCCCCACACACACTCCAACTCACCAATGGCTCTGAGACCTGTTGGTCACCCAAGGCCTGTTTAGCCAGCCTGCCCACCCAGGTGTGGCCGCTGTCCGAGCTGCAGCTTTATGGAGACGTGAGCGAGAGTTGGGGTGCTTGGACACTAAAGGGACGTCTGAGACGTTATGCTCCTGGCACACTCCATATACTCCCCTTCTGTCTTTAGAGTCGTAGATGAAGGAGGAGGTGCTTCTTCTTCCTCATGTAGGAGATGATACTTTCTGTTCTTGTAGTAGGAAATACTCCTTTGTGGTAGGAGATACTTCTTCCTCATATAGAATTTTCCTTTCTTTTTTTTTTCTTTTTTTTATTTGCATAACATATGTGTGGGTAATTCTTCAACAATAACCCTTACATAGCTTTCCGTTACAAATTTTACCCCCCAACTCCCCACCCCTCCCCTAGATGGCAGGATATCCACTACATGTTAATTATGTTAAAATATTGGCAAATCGAATATATGTATACATATTTCCAAACTTATTGTTGTGCAAGAAAAATCTTATCTACACAAACGATATATCAGATAAAGGAAACACAATGTAAGCAAACATCAATCAAGGAGTATGAGAATGTTATGTTGTGGTCCACATTTCACATCCCTCTCTCTGGGTGTATATGGCTTTCTTCAGTGAACAATTAGAGGCGGTTTGAAACATTTCATTGTTGAAGAGAGTCATGTCCATCAGAATTGATCATCGAATAGTACTGTTGTTGCCGTGTATAATGATCTCCTGGTTCTGCTCATTTCACTCAGCATCAGTTCATGTAAGTCTCTCCAGGCCTCTCTGAAATCATCTTGCTGGTCATTTCTTACAGAACAATAATATAGAATTTTCCTTTCTAATATAGAAGATATTTCTCCTTTCTCATGTACAAGATGAATCTTCTTCCTCATAGAAAACATTTCTCCTTCCTAATCTAGAAGATACTTTTCCTTTCTTATGTACATGTTGATACTACTTTATATGGAGAATTCTCTTTCCTCATATAGAAGATACTTCTCCTTCCTAATACAGAACATAATTCCCTTTCCTCATATACAGGTTGATACTGTTTCTTCATATAGAAGATCCTTCTCTTTCCTCATATGGAATATGCTTCTCTTTTCTCATATAGATAGAGAATATTTCTCTTTCCTTATAGAAGATACTTCTCCTTCCTCACATGCAAGATGATATGTCTATTTGCTCATAGAAGATAATTCCTTCTTCATAAACAGAATACTTCTTCCTAATATTGAAGGAGATACAGCACCTTCTAATATTAAAGAACATGTGTGAGAGAAAGCAGGACATTAGACCATGTACACAGGACAGAAATCCATGTGGATGGTGACTGTTTGATGATAATAATAATGTTTAGAGCTACAGTGACCTAATAGTTCATCTGCTCTGACCTCAGTTTACAGATGGGAAAACTCAGGCCTAGAGAGATAGTGATTTCTTTAGTATCATAGAGCTCCTAAGTATTAGAGCTGGGATTTTTAACCTTGTTACTGATTTCAAGTTACTTCTCATTCAATAGTTCTAGCCTTTTCCCTGAGTGGAGTTCTGTGATCTTCCAAAGCCCAGTTTTATTATTAATGATAAATACTTGAAACAAACAAATAATAAAGTGTTTAAATATTTCTTTGATTGTAGTTATAACATAAGACAGTTTTCATCCACAATTAACAAAAGTTGCATTTCATCATAAATGCATATTGGCCAGAATTTTTGCCTCTAAAAGCTTGACTAATGAGAATTTCTAAAAAAGTAAGAACTGTAATTCTTCAAGGGTCAGGTTTGTTAAAATTGTTTTCATTTGAGAAACCAACTAAACAAATAGGAGAAGAATTTACTGGATAATTTGTCTAGTATAGCCAGATAAGAGTACAGAAATACACCAGAATGAGCATTGGAAGTCTTGGGTTAGAATCCCTGTTTGGCCATAAATTGGCTCCATGTCCTTGGGCACAGCCACTATCCTTCCCGGGATTTCAGTTTCCTTATCTTTTAAATTCTAGGTTTGTACTGGGTGACCTCTAAGCTCTTTTCTGCTTTGAAGTTTGTGAAGCAAGCTTTTATTCCAGCTAGGTTATTAATGATCATTTGGGATGGCAGGATGTCAGGAGTGTTAAAAGATGGGAAGGGAGAAATCGAAGAGGTGACTTAGGGAGCATTTTTATAAAAATATACCACCAAGCCATAACCATAAAGAATGCAAGCCAGTTTTCCCCAGTAACTTAAGAGTAAAATTTCAAATCCTGACAGACACTATTCTTTCCAACGTGGCTTTTAAAATCTGAGTCTTATGTAATCCAAGTGAAATCTTTTGAATAGTCTAGAAGATTTTTCTTTAAAATGCATTGGTAGATATGAGATCTTCAGAATGTGACATGTAAAATTTATTGCTGGACATGAATTCTAAACAGTTTTTACATCTAAATTCAGTATTAAAAAAAGTTCAGAAAATCTTGAGATTTGATCACCTGTGTGACTTTGGGCGTTTAATTACTTAATTATTCTGGGTCTTGATTTTCTCATCTGTAAAATGAGGTTTTTGAACCAATTGGACCTCTTTTAAAGGAAAGAAACAAAACAAGCAATTATTTGTACTTATTGAGTGCCAGACTCATGTTATGAATATTATCTTATTTGTTACTCACCATAACTCTGGAATTATTATCTCCATTTTACAGTTGAAGAAACTGAGGCAAGACTTATCCAGAGTTATTTGGCTAATGGGTGGGTACTATTATTATTACCATTTTATAGCTGAAGAAATTGAGACAAGATTTATCTAGGGTTATTTGGTTAGTGAACGTCTGAGGTCAAATTTGAACTTAGGTCTCTTCCTGACTCCAAGCTTGGCACTTGATCTATTGTATCATCCAAATGCCTAAAGTCTCTTGTATTTCTAAATTTAGAATTCCTTAAGAAAATTTTGGAGATGTTTTATTTCACTTAATTTAAATAAATAAATATTTTTTCTTAATAACACGTAAAAACAATTTTTGTTTTTTACAATTTTGAATTCCAAATTCTCCTCCACCATCCCCTGTCATTGAGAAGATAAACAATTTGATAAGGATTATACATGTGTAATCATGTAAGACATTATCATATTAATTGTATTTCACTTAATTTATTGATCTTGTCAGTGACCCAGGCAGTAATGCTGCTCATTTGATCTTGACTTAATCTGGGTCTAATCTTCCTTATCTATTAAATGGGGATGGGGTTGGCCTAGACAACCTATGAGGTCCTCACTAGTTCTAAATCTGTAATGTTGCTCTGTTCAGGCCTTGTGAACTTGAATGGACAAGAATTTGTCTTGATTTTCCCTAACTTTTAATTGGATTTTAGAATTTCCTTTGATTATAAATGAAGGTAATGAAAGTCTCAAGAGAGATATATCAACTTGGCTAGACTGCTAAAGGGATCCAACACTCCAAAATGATTTCAAAACTCTTGCCTCATACTAAAGACCATGCACTAAGCAGTCACCCCTTTTTTGCACTCTTGATTTCCACTGCTTTTTCTCAGGCCCTTCTGAAAGCCTGGGTTATAGCACTGACTGATCTGCCAAGCTCCAGTTACTCCCGAGATCCATTCCTCCTATTCACATGTAATCCCACTCAAAAAAAATGGCTGCTTATTTGTAGTATATCATCCCCCCTGCACACAAGCCTACAGTATCTAAACTGTTGCTTAGATTCCAGGCCATCTGCTCTTGCTATCTCAACAGCATGATTTCTCATTACCGGCCTACACAGACCAACCCTGCTTGCTAAACTAATCCATTTGTTGTCCCCACAAAGCTTGTTATTTCTTCTTTGAGGCATGTGCCATCCTCCCAACTAATCAAATACTGTCCTCTCCACCAAAATGTGCCTTTAAGTCTGATGCTCACAACTGGCCATTGTTGACCAGTGGATAGAGCCCTGAGCCTGGAGCCAAGAATATCTGAGTAACAATTGAGCCTATGTGATTCTGGGGCAAATTGTGTAAGCTTTGTCTGCCTCAGGTTCTTCAACTATAAAATGGGGATTGTAAGTAGTAATTATGGCATGAGTTAACTTATAAAGCTTAGTGTCTCGTCTCAGAAGAGTTTTAATTTTTTATTTTATTTATTTAATTAATCAATAAGGATGTTTAATAAATATTCATTCCTTCCCCCCTTCTGTGTTGTCTAGTAGGAAGATCATGAGACATGGAGACCTGACTGAATCCTGGTTTCCTGTGATTCACTTCATAGCTATGTGACTATGGTTTCAGTTTTACAATCTCTCTGAGCCTCCATTTCTTTATCTGTAAAATGGGAATAATATTGGTACCATCTACATCTGAAAGGTATTTGGGATAAAAGCTTTTTGTGACAATCTTGTAAAATGATGCATGAATGCAAATTATTACTTGTATTATTAAGTATTTATGAAAATCATAGAGAAAAAGTCTGACAAAAAAGTGTGGAAAGGGATGAATGAGAGCTTCTCAGAGAAGCCTGCTCAGGTCATTGTTTGCATAAGAGTGGCAAAAAGCACTCTGTGGCAGATAAAGTTATTTTAACTGTGAATTTGAATGGGATGAACTCTCCCATAAAACGGAAGTGGGTAGCAGACTGGATTAAAAGCCAGAATCCTACAATATGTTGTTTACAAGAAACACATCTAAAACATAGATATACATACAGAGTGAATGTAAAGGGCTGGAGCAGAATCTTCTATGCTTCAGGTGAACAAAGAAAGGCAGGGGTAGCAATCCTTATCTCGGATCAAGTAAAAGCAAAAATAGATCTAATTAAAAAGAGATAAGGAAGGAAACTATATTTTACTAAAGGATACCATAGACAATGAAGCGGTATCAATACTAAACATATATGCACCAAGTGGTATAGCATCCAAATTCCTAGAGGAGAAACTAACAGAGATGCAAGGAGAAATAGACAATAAAACTATACTAGTGGGGGATGTCAACCTTGCTCTCTCAGAATTAGATAAATCAAATCACAAAATAAATAAAGAAGTTAGGGAGGTAAACAAAAGGCTAGAAAAGCAAGGTATGATAGATCTCTGGAGGAAATTGAATGGTGATAGAAGGGAGTATACTTTTTTCTCAGGGGTTCATGGAACTTATACAAAAATTGATCATGTGTTAGGGCATAAAAACCTCAAAATCAATTGCAGAAAAGCAGAAATAGTAAATGCATCCTTCTCAGATCATGATGCAATAAAACTCACATGTAATATAAGGCCAGGAGAAAACAGACCACAAGTTATTTGGAAATTAAATAATCTAATCCTGAAGAACGAATGGGTGAAAGAGCAAATTATAGACACAATCGAAAATTTCATCCAGGAGAATGACAACAATGAGACAACATACCAAAATTTGTGGGACACAGATAAAGCGGTTATAAGGGGTAATTTTATATCTCTAGATGCTTACTGGCGTAAAACAGAGAAGGAGAAGATTAATGAACTGGGCTTACAATTAAAAAAGCTAGAAAAAGACCAAATTAAAAACCCTCAATTAAATACCAAATTGGAAATTCTGAAAATTAAAGGGGAGATCAATAAAATTGAAAATAAGAAAACTATCGAATTAATAAATAAAACTAAGAGTTGGTTTTATGAAAAAACCAACAAGATAGATAAGCCTTTAGTTAATTTGATTAGAAAAAGGAAAGAGGAAAATCAAATTGTTAGTCTCAAAAATGATAAGGGAGAACTTTCCTCCAATGAAGAGGAAATTAGAGTAATAATTAGGAGTTTCTTTGCCCAACTTTATGCCAATAAATTTGATAATGTAAATGAAATGGAGGAATATATACAAAAATATAGATTGCCCAGATTAACAGAAGAGGAAATAAATTATTTAAATAGCCCTATATTAGAAAAAGAAATAGAACAAGCTATTAATCAACTCCCTAAGAAAAAATCTCCAGGACCAGATGGATTTACATGTGAATTTTACCAAACATTCAAAGAACAATTAATCCCAATACTATATAAACTATTTGAAAAAATAGGGAAAGAAGGTGTACTACCAAATTCCTTCTATGACACAGATATGGTGCTGATAGCTAAACCAAGTAGGGAGAAAACTGAGAAAGAAAACTATAGACCCATTTCCCTAATGAATATTGATGCAAAAATTTTAAATAAGATTTTAGCAACGAGATTACAGAAAGTTATCCCCAGGATAATACACCATAACCAAGTAGGATTTATACCAGGAATGCAGGGCTGGTTCAATATTAGGAAAACTATTAGCATAATCAATTATATTAATAACCAAGTTAACAAAAACCATATGATTATCTCAATAGATGCAGAAAAAGCCTTTGATAAAATCCAACACCCATTCCTATTAAAAATACTAGAGAGTACAGGAATAAATGGGCTTTTCCTTTAAATGATTAGTAGCATCTACTTAAAACCATCAGCAAGTATCATATATAATGGAGTCAAACTAGAACCATTCCCAATAAGATCAGGAGTGAAACAAGGCTGCCCACTGTCACCATTATTATTTAATATTGTCTTAGAAATGTTAGCTTTGGCAGTAAGAGAAGAAAAAGAGATTAAAGGAATTAGAGTAGGTAATGAGGAAACCAGATTATCACTCTTTGCAGATGACATGATGGTATACTTAGAGAACCCTAGAGACTCAACTAAAAAACTACTAGAAACAATTCACAACTTTAGTAAAGTTGCAGGATACAAAAGAAATCCACATAAATCATCAGCATTTTTATATATTACCAGTAAAATTCATCAGCAAGAGATAGAAAAAGAAATTCCATTCCAAATAACGGATGATAGGATAAAATATTTGGGAATCTATTTGCCAAGGAAAAGTCAGAAACTATACAAACTAAACTACAAAACACTTTCCACACAAATAAACTCAGACCTAGTCAACTGGAAAAACATAAAATGCTCATGGGTAGGGCGAGTGAATATAATAAAAATGACAATACTAGCCAAATTAATCTATTTATTTAGTGCCAAACCAATCAAACTCCC
This sequence comes from Myrmecobius fasciatus, assembly GCA_023553655.1. Lineage (NCBI taxonomy): Eukaryota > Metazoa > Chordata > Mammalia > Dasyuromorphia > Myrmecobiidae > Myrmecobius > Myrmecobius fasciatus. The sequence goes on along the minus strand of JAJPUD010000232.1, from coordinate 176,601 downwards.
AAGAAATTATTTTACAGATCAAGAAAAAATAGTAGCAAAATTCATTTGGAAGAACAAAATGTCAAGAATTTCAAGGGGATTAATGAAAAAAAAGGCTGACGATGGTGGACTTGCTGTACCAGATCTAAAACTATATTACAAAGCAGCAGTCATCAAAACCATTTGGTACTTGCTAAGAAATAGAGCAGTCGATCAGTGGAATAGGATAGAAACACAAGACAAACTAGGCAATAACTATAGCAATTTAGTCTTTGATAAACCCAAAGACCCCAGCTTCTGGGGTAAGTACTCACTATTTGACAAAAACTGCTGGGAAAATTGGAAACTAGTGTGGAAGAAATTAGGGCTTGACCCACATCTAACACCACATACCAAGATAAGATCTAAATGGGTTCATGATCTGGATATAAAGAGTGATACTATAAGTAAATTAGAGGAACGTAATATAGTTTACCTCTCACACCTATGGAGATGGAATAAATTTATGTCCAAAGAAGAACTGGAACTCTTAATTGAATACCAGATAGATAACTTTGACTATATTAAGTTAAAAAGTTTTTGTACAAACAAAACCAATTCAGACAAGATTAGGAGGGGAGCATCAAATTGGGAAATCATCTTTACGTTTAAGGGTTCTGATAAAGGTCTCATCTCTAAAATATGTAGAGAATTGTCTCATATTTATAAGAATTCAAGCCATTCTCCAATCAATAAATGGTCAAAGGATATGAACAGACAATTTTCAGAGGATGAAATTAAAACTATTTGTAGTCATATGAAAAGGTGCTCTAAATCACTATTGATCAGAGAAATGCAAATTAAGACAACCCTGAGGTACCACTACACACCTGTCAGATTCGCTAAAATGACAGGAAAAGTTAATGATGAATGTGGGAGAGCTGGGACACTGATGCATTGTTGGTGGAGCTGAGAACAGATCCACCCATTCTGGGGAGCAATTTGGAACTATGCTCAAAAAGTTATCAAAATGTGCATACCTTTTGACCCAGCAGCATTTCTATTGGGCTTATATCCCAAAGAAACCATTAAGGAAGGAAAGGGCCCCACATGTGCAAGAATGTTTGTGGCAGCCCTTCTTGTAGTGGCTAGAAACTGGAAACTGAATGGATGCCCTTCAATTGGAGAATGGCTGAATAAATTATGGTATATGAATGTTATGGAATATTATTGTTCTGTAAGAAACGACCAGCAGGATGATTTCAGAGAGGCCTGGAGAGACTTACATGAACTGATGCTGAGTGAAATGAGCAGAACCAGGAGATCATTATATATGGCAACAACAATACTATATGACGATCAATTCTGAAGGACATGGCTCTCTTCAACAATGAAATGTTTCAAACCAGTTCTAATTGTTCACTGAGGAAGGTCATGTACACCCAGAGAGAGGGATGTGAAGTGTGGACCACAACATAACATTTTCATACTCTCGATTGATGTTTGCTTACATTGTGTTTCCTTTATCTGATATGTCTTTCGTGTAGATACAGTTTTTCTTGCACAACAATAAGTGTGGAAATAAGTATACACATATTCGATTTGTCAAGTATTTTAACATAATTTAACATGTAGTGGATATCCTGCCATCTAGGGGAGGGTTGGGGAGTAGGGGGGAAAAATTTGTTACAGAAAGCTATGTAAGGATTAATGTTGAAGAATCCCCCTACATATGTTTTGCAAATATAATAAAATTTAAAAAAAAAGAAAAAGAAAGAAAAGGCTTGAGGGAGAAGGAGATGTCTGGCGTAAGCATTTGAAGGGCCATCTTGGGAATAGGGGTTAGCTCTACAGCAGAAGCAGTGAGTGACCAGAGAAGCAGGTCTACAGTCTGGGTGAAATGGTGATGGGATCATACAAACTGGCCTGTCATTGCCCCTAAGTTAGGTGATACCCAAAAAAGTCTAATATGATCTGGATTGCTAACCTTAACTTGATCCTTGGTCTCCCTAGTGCTTTTGCATCCTCTATGTGGTCAAGTAAAACCTTTTTTTTTTCCCTGCACCAAAGGAAAAAAAAAAAAAAGCACTCTCTAGAACAAAGTCTTGGTGTTTTCTGGGAGACCTGTCCCTGTGCCAACCCAGAGCCTGGTGCTAGGATGAGCAGGCAAGTTGAGACAGTCTCGGTTATGATTCACAGGGAATTCTGAAGGGTGATTTGGCCAGAATTACCTGGATGGACCTGGATGCCACCACCTTGTTGCTCTTATGTCCAGTAATGTCACCTATGAGGTGTGAGCAATGACTTTTTTTGCTGAGGTAATTGGGGTTAAGTGACTTGACCAGGGTCACACAGCTAGGGAATGTTAAGTGTCAGACCAGATTTTGAACTCAGGTCCTCCTGACTTCAGGGCTGGTGCTCTATCCACTGCACCACCTAGCTGCCCTTCACAACTCATTTTTATTCCAAACTTCTGACTTGTGTAGGTTATACAAGTCCAATTGTGCCAGTTTTGTAGGTGCAGAAACAAACCATTTTTAGTTTAGAAAAAGGAAAAATAATTGTGAAGGTGATTTGAGACAGGTTTTGGTTCACTTGAGTTTGGGATTGGAAATTTGAGAGATCTCAGATGCTAAAGAGGTGAGGCTACTAGGAAGATTTAGGAAAATCAGGTTCACATCCTTCCCACCTTTCCTTCCCTCCACAAATAGTTACCATCCAAACCACTGACCTACCGCCAAGGTGCAGAAGAAATGCAGATTGGCTTTGATAGCTCTAATTTCCTGAAGGGAACTGCCTGTTATAGCAACCAACTAGTCTGGACTGAAAGGAAAACAAAAATCAGAAAAATAATTTGGATTAGTCATATGTTAACAGATGACACTCAGAGAACATGTATTCCAAACAGTTCCCCAAAATATAAGAAAATTAAAACAAGAATCCATTCATAATTATATTTCAACATGATTGATTTCCTTTGTAATTAAATATATTTTATATATTTAAAATTAACTTGAGAAGGGGTCCATGGATTTTGGCAGCCAAAAGAAGTCCATGTCACAGAAAAAGGTGAATAACTCCTATATTAAACATAAAACTGGTCCCAGGCACAGGATCACTTAGGATGATTGACCACCACAGGCTATGGTTATATATTCACAGGTCTAAACTACAAATGTGTAAGCATACATATAGGCAAAGGCACTGTGCTAGACACTGGGGATATAAAGCTTGCCTTCACCATCAGGTTGGAGTGATCCTTCTCATTGCCTTTTCGTTTATAATCTTTGTCTTTCATATTAAATTTGACTTTGGCTCTGGTGAGTACTTACATTTGTAAACAGCTCTTGCTGCAGTAACTCCCACTCTATAATCAATTATTTTTCTGTCTCTTAAGCTGGGACCATGAAGAAGTTCTCCAGGGTGTGGGATGACCTCTTTTTGAAGGATTTACCAAAGAACAGGAGTGAGAATTGTCTAGAGTGAGAAAACCTGATGGAGTTGTGTTGTTCACCATTGAAAGCAGGTGTACTCTGAGACAAGAGATCACTGACCCTTTGAAGTTGGAGCATTTCATGATTTAACCAATAATGCGATGTCATAAATGACATTTTTCTTTCTCTGGCTAAATTGAATTGAAGGATTTGTTTTGTTTTGTTAGCATCTTGATTTAAAGATGCTTGTCCTTAGAAGCCAAATTCTTGATGTTGCATGACAAAATAGGAGCCCCATGACAATGTTTAATAGGTTAGCTCTCCTAGGATGAGGTTTGACCAATTATTTTTTAGTCTGCAGCCTTTGTACTGTGCCATCTCCCAGCTCATTTGTAATAGAGCCTAGTCAGCAGTCTAGCGAATGGCCAACAGTCATGTGGAATCCAAGAGAAAAGATCCATAAGTTTGGATTCAACATGAGCTTTGAATGCTAAGGATACTAAATAGAGCTTGGAAACCTTTTCTTCCTTTTATTCTCAGGTTCTACAAGGCTAAATATCTTCTGAGTTCAGGCCATTTTTGATTTATGGACTAGCAGAGCCAGTGATGGGAATTCAAGTGTTGCTTTGAGTCATTGGTTGCTTGTATTACTGGTAATGTTTTCCCCTTATTGGAAGAAATTCTTCTCCTGTTATCATTGATTTTCTATTTTATTTCTTCATTAACTATGGTGGGAGATTATTAATTGTGAGCTTGAACCATATCATAATACAGCCATTACTTTACATATGTGTAAATATATGTTTACATATGCACATAAAATTCATCTTCTCAACTTTGGCTTGTATACTGGAGTGACTGGAACTCCTTACATCTATCTTGTCCAGTCACGTTCTACCCTTCCTGACCATACTTGGGGTTTTCTTGGCAAAGTAATGGAAGTAGAGGTTTGCCATTTCTTTCTCCAGCTCATTTGCCTGAGGACAAAACTGAGCCAAATTGGGTTAAGTGACTTATGCATAGTTACATATTTGATAAGTGTCTGGGACCAGGTTTGAACTCAGGAAGATGAGTCTTTGACTCCACACTTGGTGCTCAATTCACTGAGCCACCTGACTGCCTTCAATTCTGTAGGGTGTTCCAAAAGCCCTAGTGCAATTTAAGTAAGCTTAAAATGATAGAATAACTTAAAAATAAGTTTTAATGAGCTTGAAACTTCACTTTTGGGACACATGAAAAGATATGAAGAATTTCAGTCATTAGTTTATAAGCCACATATAAATACAAATTAATTTAGTATATGCATATATGTGAATATACATATATATTTATGTGTGTGTATATATCTATCTATCTATCATATGTACATAAAATAGATACATATAAGATACTAAATACCCATGAAGCTGAAGCTCACAATTAAAGCATTAATAATGTTAAAGTGGCACTAAAACTTTTGGGACACTGCTTCTAAATTGCTTAATAGGAGGGCAGTGGACTTGCTGGCTTATTATTGTGACAAGACAACCTGTATGTAAGCCAGTATGCTTAGCATACATGGTACTCTCAACTCCCAACTCTCTGCCTTTGCCCTATCTGTCCCCCATAATTACTATGCTATACCATCTTACCTCCATATCCAGCATTTATGGTCTCCTTCAAGACTCACCTTCTGTAAAAAGCCTTTCCTTATTTCCTCTCCCTCTAAGGTTGTCTTCTGTCTATCTGCATGATATATGTATTCATTTGTATGCTAGATCCCTCCTTTAATATATAATATTTTTAAAGATACTCTTTTTGCTCCTCTTTGTATCTACTTTATCAATTAGCACACAGATGTAGTAAGTGCTTAATAAATGCTTATTGAGTAATTCTGAGCTTCCTTTCACTCATCTCAGAAAGTAAACAGATAGTCTGTAAAGTTCCTTCCAGGTGTGAAGTCTTGTGTCTCTCACACCTTTATTTATATTATTAAAGATGTGGTTTGTGTCTTTTTATGATCTATACTTGCCGTTTTGCTCAGTGCAATGAAGATCCCTGGTTATAATTGTCTATAGTTAAATCAGTTAATTTAGCAAATTAATAGATTTAAGTTAAATTAATTAATCCAATAAATTTGTTCAGGAAGTAGCCCCATCTCTGTTTTATTTGGTTATTTTTCTGTAACAGAAGAATTGTGCATCTGATAGATTTAAATGCTTGGCTTGTGAATTTATCTCATTTGTGTATTTGTTTGTATAGAGCCTGTCATACATGGAATGGTTTCTATCTGCAATTAAAACTTCTTTCCCCTGCCTAACGCCCCCATGATTATGATTAATGATTAGCAAGCCATATTTTTTTCGTGGCTGAAAAATACAGATTCATAAAAAGAGATCCTCATGCAAGCAGAGCAGTATATTGAGAGGAGGGAACACAGCCTTTGGATTTGGCGTACTGCCTAAATTTCATTGTCAAATATGGCAGCTAGTACCACTGGATCCATCTGCCTTGTGTGAAATTCTGACTTGTGTATTTTAGTTAAAACCGCATATTAGTAAGGAGATTGAAAACAACTCCACTAACTGTGCCCATTTCGTTAAGAACCAAGTCACATATTTTATTTACTTAAACCCATCTGTGCTTATTTTTCCAGAAACATATTTGGTCTCCGGCCTGTGGATTATGCAGAGACTGAAGCTATGAGATCTGTGTTGTCTCTGCCTGAGGAGAGGAAAATATATAAAACTAGACATTGTTCAGGAGTAAGTATGGGTTTTATTTCTTTTCTTTCTTTCTTTTCTTTTTTTTCTTTCTCTTTCTCTTTCCTTTTTTTTTTTTAATGTGAGGCAAACAGAGTAAAGTGACTTGCCTAGTGTCACACAGTTACCTAAGACTCAAGCATCTGAGACTGGATTTGAATTCTGCTTCTTCTAACTCCAGGGCTGGTTCTCTGTCCACCTAACTGCTTCTGAATTTGATATCTTTAAAACTTAAGTGAATATCAAGATCATAGGATATCTTGTTGTCTTGTTAGCTACCTGTCACCCCACTCTCCCCCCCATAGTAAAACATGTAGGAAAAACATTTCTTCCCACATAGGAGAACACAGAAAAGAGCATTCTATATGAAACTGGATCTCCATTTCTTGCCATTTTTTTAAACACAAAATAAATTCTGTACATTAATTTCAGAATCATTCTATTTGTCTGTGTCTCCATTTGAGTTTTGTTTTCTTTTATGCATTTAAAAATTGTTTCAGGCTGCTAGATGTGCAGTGGTTAGAGCCCTTGACTCTAGGGCCTGGAGTCAAGAATACCCAAAGTTCAAATCAAGTTTCAATTACTTATTAGCTGTGTGGCCCTGGCAAGTCACTTAACCCTGATTGCCTCAAAAAAAAAGTTAAAAAAGGAAACAAAATGTTTCAGTGGCCCTGTTTTTGGAAAATCATGATTGCTAAATATCCCAACCTCTCCTGCTCCTCATCCCCACCTAAAAACTGAAAGGGGTGGATAGGATAATGACTTAGAAATACTAATAACACCATAAGCATAGCCAATCAAAATGAATTCACAAAGTAGTTATATTTAAAAAAATTCATAGAGTAGATGAAGGGGTGAACTAAGTTCTTAACTCTTTTGATGTTGTTTTTCTATACAATATTGCTTTATTTATATAAATTGTTCTCATTCTTTTTATTTGGATTGCATCAGTTTGTGACAATCCAGAATTCTTTAAATCACCTCTTCAATTTGTTCTTTTTTTTTTCCCCTGAGGCAATTGGGGTTAAGCGACTTGCCCAGGATCACACAGCTAGGAAGTATTATGTTTCTGAGACCAGATTTGAACTCAGGTCTCCTGACTTCAGGGCTGGTGCTCTATCTTCTGTGCCACCTAGCTGCTCCTCTTCAGTTTATTCTTGAGACAATAAATGGTCCATGACATCCATGGACCACAGTTTGCTCAACCATTCCTCAATTTTCTAAGAGGTAATATAAGGCAATACTTAAATTCTTGTTGTTGACCTTCCTCCTTCCTTTCCCTCCTGTCTTCCCTTCTCTTTCTTTCCTTCCTCCCTTCTTTTCCTCCCTCCCTCCCTTCTTCTCTCTGTCCTCCTTTCCTTTTTCCTCCCTTCCTCTCCCTCTCTCCCTTCCTTCCTACTTTTTTTTTTCCTTCTCTTCTTCCTTTTTACTTCTTAATGTCCCTTTTAGACTCAAGAAGCTTGCTTTTGCTTGTAACTTCCCTCTCTGGTATAATAGTAATAATAATGATAATATAAGGGCAGTGATAATAGCAGCATACATTTGTATAGGATTTTAAGTTTTACGAAACACTTTATATAAATATCATTTTATTCTCACAATAACCTGAGGGGGGCTATTATTGAAGAGGCAAAATAGGCATCAAGAATGGTAATATGTAATAGATTTGGGACATCATAATTGTAAAGAATATTATAAAAATAGTATAATAGAGATTTGGTTACACTTCATTCAACCTGAAGAAATCAGATCGGGCATCTATCATAAGTTATGAAGGGCTGCTATTTTATTTATGTGAAAATAGCTTCAAGAACACAAGCAGTTCCCATGCAGAGTCATAAATGAATGAGCAGTTTAAATTTTGGGGTATACAACTTTTAAGGTCTCAAGGGAACAGAGGCAGAATCTGTGAGATAAGAGGAATCAGGGAGGAATTTGATAACTTGGAGGGAGGGATCAGGGAGTAGCCAGGTGGAATCTACCTGGTTGACCAAGTCCCAGACTTGTTTAAAGTTATGATAATCAAGATCTCTAAGGTTGAGGGTTAGATAATGGAGGCTGATAAAAAGTTCCATTCTTACATATATATCCAGGACAGTCTGGGACTTGGACATGGCTGATAATAGCCTGATAGACTCCTTCTTAATAACGGAAGAGAATAAGGGAGTTTCAGAGTCCACATCATTATTACTCCCATTTTAGTAAGGGAGAAATTAAAGCCTTTTACTTAAGTGACTAAGGATCACACAATCAAGACCTCTTCCCTCCCATCCCACCTTTTTTTAACTTTGTACTGAATTCATTTGTACAATAGATAGCTGGTATGTATGTATGTGTTTAATCCTGCTTAATCCATTTCAAATAAGGGAAGTTCATTTGATGCTTCCTGTATTTCTTTATGTGCTCCAATTCAAAAGAAATAGCAAATTCCATCTCTTTTCTTCTAAGTAGTCAATCTTGAATTCTTCTTCTTCTCTTAAAATTCTCGAAAACTAATCTGTCCCCTAAGACTTTTTTTTCTTTTTTATCTCCTTCAAAATACTTTTAAGACATTAATGTTCTAAAGAAGGAATGAGGAACTTTTTTTCTGCCAAGGGCCATTTGGATATTTATAATATCACTTGTGGAACATACAAAATAATTGCCTTAGGAAATGATCCTGCGGGCCAGATGTTTCCTATCCTTGTTAGAAAGATCCATTTTTTTGTTTGTTTTTCTTGCTATTAGAATGTTTCATTATAATGTAGCTCCTTCTAAATGTTCAAATAAATTTATTTTTGGATTTTTTCTGAATTTTGCAATTCCAAATTCTGAATCAACTTTGTTTTGTTTTTCAGTGGAAATGTTTTGAAAATTCTTGATTCCATTAAAGATTTATTTTTTTCTCCCAATAGGATTATAATCAGCTTTGCAGGTTAAATTGTTTTTGGTTGTAAGCTTCTATATCTTTTGCTTTAGAGTATTTTATTTCAAGATATTCTCTCAGTTTATGTAGAAATTGTTTATGTTTTGTATAATTCTAATTGTGCTATTTTGATACTTGAGCTGCTACTTTTTGGATGCTTACATTAGAATTTCTTAGGAATTTGGATTTTGACTGTGATATTACAGGGAGTTTCCCTTTCCAAGTTCTTTTCAGGAAATGATTGCTGGGTTGTTTCTGTCTTTATATTGCCTTTCTGGTTCTAATAGATAAAGTGCAGTTTTTATTAAATATAAAAATATAACATCTAGGACTATAGCATATGTAACTAAGATCCTATATATTATGAGTAAGTGGTATTTTATATCAGGAATGCAGGACCAATTCAGTATTAGAGAAACTAGTATGATTGACTTTATCAATAACAAAAACAACAAGAATCATATGATTATATAAATAGATGCCAAAAAAAAAAAAAAAAAGCTGTTAAAACACCTTTAAACAAAATAACCACTAGAAAGCACAGGAAAAATGGCACATTTCTTAAAATACCAAGACCAAGCATTATCTGTAATGGAAATAAACTAAAATGTAGTGAAGCAAGAATGAACATTATCACTATTTTTATTCATTATTATACTTGAAATGCTAGCTGTAGTAATAAAAAAAGAAAAATAAATTGGAGGGGGGGGGAGTCAGTAACAAGGAACCAAAGCATCACCCTTTTCAGATTATAAAATGACACACATAGAAAACCTTAAAGAATCAACTAAAAAACTAGTTCAAACAACTAACAGTTTTAGCAAAGTTGAAGAATATAAAATAAATCCACATAAATCATTTCTATATATTGCCAACAAAAACTCAGGTAGAAGAGAAAGAAAAATTCCATTTAAAATTACTGAAGATAGCATGTAAAATAATTGGGAGCCTACTTTTGCCAAAGCATACCCAGAAACTATATGAACATAATTACAAAGCACTTTTCACACAAAGACAGATGCAATCATTTAGAAAAATATTAATTACCTGTTGTTGGACTGAGACAATATAATAAAAATGATAATACTATCTAAATTAATTTACTTATTCAGTGTTCTACCAATCAAACTACCAAAAATTTTTTTAGAGAGGTAGAAAAAATAATAAAAGTATTCATTTAGAAGAACATATCGGTCAAGAATATCAGAAATCAAAGAAAAAAAAAGTGAAAGAAGACAACTAAGCAATACCAAGTTTCAAACTATTGTTCACAGCCATAATCATCAAAACAATCTAGTACTGGGTAAAAAAAGAGAGCAATGGATCAATGAAATGTATTAGGTACAACATATACAGAAGTAAATGATCCACAATAATTTAGTGTTTGATAAATCCAAAAATCCAAGCTCTAGGAGCAAGAGCTCACTATTTGAAAAAGAACTGTTAGAAAACCTAATAAGTAGCCAGGCAGAAACTACAGGTAGACTGATATCTTACACAATATACCAGAGTAAGATCAAAACAGGTATATGATTTAGACATAAAGGATGATGCCATAAGCAGATTAGGGCATCATAGAGTGGTTTACCTGTCAGATCTGTGAACAAAGGAGGAATTTATGACCAAACAAGATATAGAGAGGATCACAGGAAGCTAAATGGATTATTGTGATTTATGAAATCAAGAGATCTGCACAAAACCAGTGCAATTAAAATTATTAGGAAAAGTTTTTCTGATAAAGGTTTTTTCCCACATATTTAAGGAACTGAACCAAATTTATAAAAAAGAATAGCAGTTCCTCAGTTGATACATGAGTAAAAGATATAAACAAGCAATTTTCAGAAGAATAATTCACATGTCAATAATCACACGAAAAGTGCTCTACATCCCCATTAATTAGAGAATTACAAATGAAAACAATTCTAGGGTGCTGTCTTATACCCAATATGTTGGCTGACATGAGAGAAAAGGAAAGTGACATACTGGAGGGCATGTGAAAAAATTGACACTAATGCTTTGTTGGTGGAATTGTGAACTGGTCTAATCATTTTGGAGAACAATTTCAAATTATCTGTAAGACCCATAAAACTGTACATACCTTTTGACCCAGCAATATAAGTATTAGGTTTTTATCCCCAAAAGATTCTCATTCTCTCTCTCTCTCTCTCTCTCTCTCTCTCTCTCTCT
>JAJPUD010000232.1:129048-165276 GCA_023553655.1 Myrmecobius fasciatus | reverse complement strand
GGGGGGGTGGGTAGGCATATGGCTGATATAGAAATGTTTTGCATGCCTTCAAAAAAAAAAAAAAAAGAAATATGGTACCCAGGTATTATTACTTCTTCTCTATGTCATGGTGTTTGGACTCTGATAATTTTTACAGTGTCTTTTTGTTTTGTTTTCTAAGTCAGTTTTCTATATCAGCTTATTTTTTCTTCAGTTTTTAAAAATATTTTAATTTTGTTCTAAATTTCTTGCAATTTCATGGAATCAATATATTTTAACATCTAGTTTTCAGAAATCTATTTTTTTGGGAAATGTACTCCTTTATTTTCTAAGCCATTCAATCTCCTTCCTATTCTTTTCTCTAGATCTTCCTTCTCAAGCTAGAGTTCGTCCCATCCCTTTATAATCATTTGTGGAATAAAAGAATTGTTCCAAATTGTTCTGAAGTAAAGCCTTACAGTAATACTTTTAACTGTCCTTGACACATGCCTAATTGTGAATCAAATTACATAGTAATGATATTAAGCACTTGTAAGACAAATAAAATCATTTTAGGCTCTAAGAAGAATGTAGACTGAATGAATGAATGGTGTATTTTATTACCTTATTACCTGGAAAGTGTACTTTCTGGTGGTTACTAAGTGTTGCAATGGATAGAATACTGGGCCTTGAATCAGGAGAACTGGAGTTCAAATCTGTTCTCAGATGCTCACAACTCCAATGTCTCCACAAAAAAAAAAAAAAAAAAAAAAAGTATTTTCCTTTAATTTAGTTGTGTAAGACTTTGTTACCAGCTTGAAGCATGCTAGTGCAGTAATTCCATCTATTCCCCCTTTCTAAGCTAAAGTAGACTTTTAGCCATTTCCTAACCATTACAATTTAATTTTATTAATTTTCTTGTCATTCTGGAAATCATTTTGGAAATGTGCCTCAGAAGTTACTAAACTGTCTCCTTTTGACTTAGAGATATCAGTCCTACAACTGTGTCCCACAGAAGAATTTTTTTTTCCCTCTAAAGAAAGAGAAAGAGATTTACTTGGGCAAAAATATTTATACTAGTTCTTTTAAAACTACCAAAAAAGGTGGAAATGAACGAATCTGCTCATCAATTGGGAAAATAGTTGAACAAATTATAATATATAACATTGGGGGGTGTGTGTGTGTGTACAACATATAAAAGACTATCTTGCTATCAGAAATGATAAAAGAATAATTTCTGAGAAACATGGGAGGACTTTATCTGAACTGATGCAACTTGAAGTGAGCAGAGCCATGAGAACAAATCATAAAATAACAATAACTTAATACATTTCCCACCTTTGTGCTTCCTCTTGGGAAGTTTCCCAGGACTAGAATAGTCTCTTTTCCCTTCTTTATCCTTTAGAATCCCTCTTCTTAAGACTCCCAGGTAAGTACAGCTTATCTGTGACCAAATAAGCTATGTGTGTGTATATAAGATGTTATACATATGTATATATGTATATAAAGTGATATACATAGGTGTATGTATATATATATATATATATATATATATATATAAAGTGTCTTGAAAACTTTTAGCACTACTAAATCTGTTTAGAACTATTAATATCTACTTACTGTTATTACAGAATCAGTTACTATTTATGTCACCAGTGCTCTAGTATCTTTACTATATTTTCTTTTAACTTTAACTCTCTTATCCTGTCAAAAAGTTTTTTCTCTAAAACAGCAAATTGCAGTTTATATTTTATATAAAATTGATATTTATATTTAATGTAATTTATGCTTTAATGTATGCTGAATTTCAAACACATGAATGTTATCTTTATTTTTAAAAATATATTATGCCAGGTGCTTATTCTTATTCTGTTAGAATATAAGCTCCTTGAGGGCAGAGACTATTTTTTTCTCTTTTTGTATCCCTAGGTCTTAGTACTGTTCCTGGAATATAGAAAGTGCTAAATAAGTGTTGATTCATTGATTGATTATTCAGTTTGCATCATGGTTACAGATTAGGTTCACTGTAGTTATGCATATATTCAGTTTTCTTTCATCCTTTCTTTAACAGGGCATGTAACTTTGGATAGCCATTTGCATTCTACTCCACTATAGCCTTCTTATGTTATGAATAGCTAATATCAATTTCCATCAGTATCAATTTCTGTTATTTATTAAAAACTCAAATTAAATAACCATGATAAAAGAAATAAAGGAAGAAATTTCTGGAACTTTTATTGGTTGACCCAGTTTAATAGTTTCCTGGGGTTGGGAGAAATGTTAATATAGGCTATATTTAGGTGTCTCTTCAATATTGCATTTCATGCAGTGAACTAATTTAGAATAACATGAGTTATATAAATTAGGGAAGCGTCCTCTTCCACTGAGGACTATTTTTGGTGGAAATATTTATTTTACAAAGCTGACAGGGATGGATCTTAAACTTCTGTCTTTTAAAATGAGCATCGTTATCATCATCAAATGTTTTATTTACACATCCTCAGTGGGTGAATTAACATTTGCCAGGTGCTGTAGGGTTTGTGGAATTTAAGTTAGATTTGATCCCATGAAGTATGAACCAGTGAGGAGAAAAATTATTTGGACACAGATATATTTTAGTATACAGGGACGATGTTAAAAAGACCTCTGCTGCAAGACCTTTGCACTGAAATCTTAGCTATTTGAGACCAGGGAATTGGTCATTTTAGATGGCTGGGTATTTTAGTATTTGGGTATTTTAGGTATACTGGAGGGCTAAGTGCCAGAATGTCTTTTATTATGGCTTTTTTGTTAGGCCTCTCTACACTATACTATATACCTCTGTAGACCTCTGCTGTGAGACCTTTGCAGCAAAATCTTAGCTTTCTAAAACCAAAGAATTTATTATTTTGGATGGCTAGATTTTCCTGAGATGCCAAAGAGCTAAGCACCAGAATGTTTTTATTATGACTTTCCTAACTGTACAGTGATCATGAGTGATCAATATTCTGCCTGGAAAAGTAGCATGATTTAATAGGTAGAGAACTAACCCATCTTCTCTCTCATACCTCACCCTTTCTGTCTGTCATCTATCTACACTTACAATATATAAGTTCCTTGAGGGTAAGAACTATCATACTTGTTTATATTTTTATTCCTAGAATTTAGTATGATTCTTAGCATATGGAAAGCATTTAATAAATGGGTTTTCATTCATTTATTTTCAGTGTTACCTCTTTTATGCAATGAGAAAATTAAGCATCAGTAAGCTGAAACTACACATTAGAAAACTAAAGCATTTTACTCATTCATACAATTCATACATAGCAAAACTGGGTCTCAAGTAAGAGTTTTGACTTCCAAATCTTGTACTCTTTGCATTAAACTTCTTAAAACTTATGCATCAGAATTCCTATTTCTTAGCACCGTTGTATATATAAGCACTTAATCAATACTTGTTTTCTCTTCCTTTCCTTCTGGCCTTTCCATTTATAGTGTTAAATATGCTCTTTGAGTTTTTAGTACCTGTTTTTGGGCGCTCAGAGACAATTGCTTCTCCAGCAAAGGTTTTCTTTTGCTTCTTTGTGAGTTTGGAGCCATTGTGGAACTTTGGGTGGCTGAAGTTTTATTGTACAGACTTAAAAGTTTGTTGAACATCTTTGGATTGAAACATAGGGTGGATAAGTCTTAGTGGATCTATTTTTTTCAAGTTAAAGTTATTGGAGAGGGTAGAGAAGTCCTAAAAAACACAGTTCATTTCAGTATTGAGAAAGCAAGATGCTTCAGAGCATACAAGGTAATATCAAGTAGAGTTATAGACAAAGGGAACTCATCTAAAATAACAGAGTAGTGAGATTTCTGAATTATGGGTAATGTGAATCAATTTGGATGGTTAAGTGAAAATAGATTAAGTAGTTAAAGAGAAAGGTTCAGGTCAAAGGGAAATCATTTTTGCCTTCTCTCTGAACATTAAAACATCCTGTTTCTAAGCATTTTTTCTATTTCCCCTTCCTAGCCTATGAATACTAGTCAGCGAAGAGATGACCCCGTCATATTCCTCAGCAGTGGCCTCAACTCAGATCAACAACAGTTACTAAGTGAGCTTGTAGCAGTTCTTAAGGCTAAAAAGTATACTGAGTTTAACAACACAGGTAAATTTTTTCCTTAAATTGGAAAGTTTTTGTACCTGAAAATTACTCTGAGTCTGCCGTTGAAATAGGAAGGTGTATTTTGGGTCTTGAATAAATCTAAACATTTTTTCCTCATTTTTATTTTGTGTATTTTGTTGTTCAGTCATGTCCTACTCTTCATGACTCTATTGAGGTTTTCTTGGCAAAGCAACTGGAATGGTTTGCCATTTTTTTGCCTAGCTCATTTTCCAGATGAGGAAACTCAAACAAAAAGTGACTGGCCCAGAGTCACACAGCTAAGAAGTCTCTGAGGTCATATGTGCTTATTAGTTTTTTCTTTTTTTCTTAGGTTTTTTTTTTTATTAAAGCTTTTTATTTTCAAAACATATGCATGGATAATTTTTCAACATTGACTCTTGCAAAACCTTGTGTTCCAAATTACCCCCACCCTTTCCCCTTCTCCTTTCCCCTAGATAGCACATAATCCAATATATGTTAAAGATGTTAAAATACATGTTAAATCTGATATATGTATAAATATTTATGCAATTATCTTGCTGCACAAGAAAAGTCAGATCAAAAAGGGAAAAAAATGAGAAAGAAAATAAAATGCAAGCAAACAACAACAAAAAGAGTGAAAATGTTGTGTTGTGATCCACATTCAGTTCCTGCTGTCCTTTCTCTGGGTGTTGATGGCTCTCTTTATCACAAGATCATTGAAACTGGTCTCCATCATCTCTGAGGTCATATTTGAACTCAGGAATATGAGTCTTCTGATTCCAGGCCTGATACTTCATGCACCATGGCACCATCTCGCCGTCTCAGTGTATATCTGCAGTTTAATTGCTCTAAAGACTGTGGTATGGAAATTCCATACTTCTTTAGAGCAGTAACAATTCTGTAATCTTGGTAGTTCTCTCAACTGACATGCATGATGGTCACCTAGCCAGTATATGGGAGGCAAAACTTTGATGTTCCTGACTCTCACTAGATCTCTCTCCCCTCCTTTTTCTCATACTTTAATAATGATAAAATACTGATACTTGTGATAGACTTCAAAACTTCATAGCTTTGTGTGACTTAGTTTATTTTTAACTCAAAGAAAAGCATATTTAACTGTTGATAGAGTAATAAAATTTTGCGTAATTTGTGTGTTTAATTGGGGTAAGGAATTCATGATATAGACCCTTGTCTTGCCAAGGAAAGTCAACAACTTATTTGCAACTCATAATCTTTGAAAGTTTCTTGGTGTGTGAAGAAATTAAATTTCTTGCCTTGGAAATGACAGAACTTAGTATGTGTCTGAAGAAGGATTTGAAGCCAGACTGCCTTGATTCTTGAGACTGGCCTTCAGCAGAGGGCACTAATGTGTATCATTTTAAAGAAAGGAAAAGAAAAGAATCCAAATTTAGGTGACATTGACATCCCATGCGAACAAAGAGCGAACAAACTACCTTGTGCTTAAAAGTTCAAAATGTTGGTTTTGATGCGTGTCCAATTACAGCTTTATAGAATGTGCAGTGAGAGAGGATAATGAGCTTACTTCTTGGTAAATAGTTTATTTTGAATTGTATTTATTTTTCTCATCCTATTTCTTTTCTATCCTAGTCACTCATATCATTGTTCCTGGTGATACAGTCCAAAGAACCATGAAATGTATTCTTGGTATCATCAGTGGATGCTGGATCCTAAAATTTGATTGTAAGTATCGCCCATACTGAACTGCGGTTGACTTGTATTTCATTTTCCACAATGTACAGTGTCTGGTATGCTACCAGTTGATTTTTCATTCTCAGGGTCTTTAGTTGGAGTGATTTCTCATAAATTTCTAAGTACTATTATTTAGACAGAAAGATATTTTATAATGCTAGCCCACAGATCTCTTCCTCTTTCAAACTTCCCTTTATCTGTGTTGTTCCTTTTTCTTCTCCTGATTTCATACCTTTGACCTGGATGTCTCACATGCCCGGGATGCTCTTGTACCTTGCATCCACCATTTAGAGCCCTTTTCTCCTTTCAAGAAATAGGCTCAAACACCACATTCTATAGGAATGCCTTTTTCTTGCAGGTTATCTTCTGCCCACTCTTATGTGTACTTAACTGTTTGCCTCAGTTTCCTCATCTGTCAAATGAGCTGGAGAAGGAAATGGCAAACCACTCCAGTATTTCTGCCAAGGAAATCTGAAGTAGGGTCACAAAGAACTGGGTATGATTGAAAACAACTGAACATTGCTTAAGCTGCACATACTTACTAGCTGTATGATCCAGGGCAAATTATTTCACTCTTTGTGCCTCGATTTCTTCATCTGTCAAATGAGCTGGAGAAGGAAATAGTAAACCACTCTAGTATCTTTGTCAAGAAAACCCCAAATGTAGTCATGAACAGTCACATGACTGAAAAACAATTGAATAACAAATAGACTAAAAAAAAGAGGAAATAGTATTTAGATTTTTTTTTTTCATGATGAGTCTTTTAATACAATGTAAACTCTGTGAAGGCAGGTACTATTTTTGCCTTTCTTTGTATGTTCAGGGCTTAGTACAGTACACATTTAAGCATTTGATGAAAGCTTAGTGGCTGATTGATTAATTGTATTGTTTAATTTCAAATAAAGTAAGTTAATGTCTTAATATTGGAACTCTACAGGTAAGCATTTGAATAAAAGACTAGTCTTTTATCCAAAAAGATAATCCAATTAATCTTATCTAGTAGGATTTTTAAGAAAATGTATATGTATGTATATAATATTAAAAAGATTTTATTATAACATAGGTATATATTCTTTTAGATCCAAACTTGTGATTTCTTTGTTGTGTGCAACTCACGGTATAGAAGCTCATTCTACTGATGGGATATGTTGATATCTGTAATTTTGAATTCTAGAGTTTCATGAGGAACTGATGAGGATAATCGGTATATATCACAGGCAGGCTTTGAATTCAGATTTCAAACCAAGTTTTCCTGACTTCTGGCCTCCCTGCATCTACTTTTCCATGCTACCTCTAAATATGCTATTTAGCCTCTAAAGCCTAAAATATATTTTAAAAATAGCTAATGACAGGACAGCTAGATGGCACAGTGGATAGAACACCAGCCCTGAAGTCAGGAGGATCTGAGTTCAAATTAGACACTGAGCACTTCCTAGCTATGTGTTCTTGGGCAAGTCACTTAACCTCAATTGCCAGAGCAAAAAAAAAATAAATAAATAAAAAAATGATAATAATAATAATAATACAAAACCACATCATTTCAAGGGATATCATGTCAGTGGGTTAGGATTATCTGAAATGGTTTACTCTTTTTTTTTTTTTTTTTTAAAGTTTCATAGTAAAAGGATAGTTTTTTCCCCTATGCTCTTAGTTGAGTAGAGACCTTTACTTTATTTATAACTTTGAGTCTTATTTGACTTGTTTGTGAAATACTCATTTGTACATGCTCAAGTATTGATGTGCATATACTTTTAAATGCAACTACTTGTCTTCCCTGTTAGGAGATTTTAGTAATAACTCATGGGGCCTGATGCAACTAAGTGGCTATAATTAACAACACCGCTCCATCTGTTCTCACCAGTCCCTGTTATTAGTCTTCTTCAGAGTCATTACAAGTTAAGGATTGTTATAACAAATAATTGGACTCATGCTGGTGGAACATTTGTTTCAGAAAAGAATTTCACCATGTCTCCCCTCTTTTATTTGTATACCTTCATATATTTCTAGACTAAAATCCATTTGTCTTCGATGGAAAAAAATTCTTTTCAAAATCATTTGTGGATTACGAGGTTATATCTAGAACTATACCAGAAACTTTTTGAGCTCAGAAGTTTTCTATTCTAGCCCATTCCTGATGAATCCTTTTTATAATTTCTCTGATCAATAGAAATCCCAGCTCACATTGACTGAGGCTCTGTAGGTTCAGGGAATTGCTATCTCCTGAGGCACCTTAATATGTTTTTAAATAGTAATAATTATTACAAAGATTTTCCTTCTGCTACCCTGAATATGTTCCCAACTGGGTCAGAGCTGAAAAAAGCAGTTTTTCTCTTAATGACAATCTTTAAAATATTTAAAGAAAACTATATCTCAGTCTTTTCACACTCCTAGTTTCCTTTCCTTTAAGTTAGAAATCTTTTGAATGCAGCTGACTTTAGCTGACCTTGTCTGATCCAAAGAAGACCAGATGTGGTTATATTTTACCTTTTCTTTGAACTTTCAGTTGCTATGCAAAATAACTTATGTAGAGGCTTTGCCTCCCCGGGGGTCCCTGTTGAAATGTATTTAACCCTCCTTCCTCTTCCTTCTCTTGGGCACTGCAGTATTTTAATGCCTTGATTAAAGGTTCTAGTTCTTGCTACTTGGGTCCCCATCTTTATTTCAGGTTAACACATCCTAGTGGTAACGTACTGTCTTAGACATATTTCTGTTTGTTCTTTGTAAAAGACACTGCCACAAACAAAACACAAGTTTTTTAGATATGGTCTCAGAAGATCAGAATATGGTGGGATTGTGACCTCCCTTGTTTTGGATGCTACACTTATATTATTACAACCTAATTTGACATTAACTACATACTAAATATAGAGTCTGTTAAAAATCCTAATTTCCTGACCTATCTAGCGTTGGCTCAGTGGTCCTTTATTTGTATGGTTTGTTTTTTGAAGCCAGGTTTGGTTATTAGTCAAGAGAACTGCAAATTTAAGCAACTCTGTAAGGTTATGTTTATACCCAGAATAAATATAATGAAAGATAGGAAATCAGTCAGTGTTAGAATAGCTACTAAAAAATAGATTGTGAGTAGAGTCATGTTTTGGTTCAACTGTTGGAAAAAGTTTGGAATTACTAGAAAAAGGTGTCCCTATTGCCCTTCTTATAGCCCAAAGGAATCAAAGATCTCATATATGTCCTACTTTCATAGGAATATTTTTTTGTGTTATTAAGGAAAAGCAAACAAGTGCTCATTGATTGGGAAATGGTTAAATAAATTCTGATATGTGAATGTAGTGAAATGTCATTACTCTTGAAAAAAAGTTCATGCCTGGAATTCAGATAAATGTGTGATGTATGGTGCAAAATTAACTAATATAGAGTAAAATAAATAGAACCAGGAAAACATATTGAATGGATACAATATTGTCTACTAAAAGAATAATAAGATGAACTTGAACATTGTGTGATTATAAGTCTCAGTTCTAGAGAAGACGTAAGGAACTGCATCTATAATTAGGAAGCCAGGTAAAAAACAGTGAGAGACTAAATTTCTAATAATTGTAATGTGAGTGGAGGTTTTTGTAGAGCTGGAATTGCTAAGAGTTGGCAGCTGATTAGGTAGGGGGGAGTGAGTGAAGATACAAGGTTGACTTGTAGATTGTGAATCTGGTAATTCAAAAAGGTGATGACAGTCCCCATGGAAATAAGAAAGGGACAGAATTATAAGTAAAAATAATGAGTTCAGCTTCATCTTTGTTGAGTTTAATGCTTCTGGAACATCACAGGGAGATGTCTAGGAAGCACTTAGTTTTATAGGGCCAATAGGATTCTGAAGAGACAGATAGGCTTTATTTATGGGTTTTGGAATTTTCTGCCTAGACATGATAGCTGAATGCATGGTACCTAAAGAGACTAGACAGAGCGTAGATTGAGAAGGGAATATTGCCTAGTGCAGCCCTTTGGTTTAGATTTCCACTTACAGGATTGATGTTCTTTCAGAGGAGACTGAATGAACAGGTAGAAAGAGAAGAGGATCATGGCAGAAGTATCACAAAAACTCAGAGGTGTCACACGTACCTGCCATACCCAAGTTCTGGAACCAGATTAAAATATTTATCAAAATAAATAGAGCAGAGAGGATGTTAATATTTAAGTTTCTAAGTTCTATGGCCCACAGGAATCCTTATGTTCAACTTAATGGGCCACAATTTTTATTTGAATTTGACATCCAGTGATGCCAGTTGGGGATTGTAGCAGTCCCCAAAGCTGGGAGAAATCAGGAAGCATGAGGACTGAGAAAAAAAGAAACCAAAATATTGGATTTAAAAAAAATAATAATAATAATAGCTTTTTATTTTCAAAATGCATGCAAAGATGGTTTTCAACATTCACTCTTACAAAACCTTGTGTTCCAAATTTCTCTCCTCCCTTCTACCTCCTCACCCCTAAACAGCAAGCAGTCCAATATATGTTAAAACATATGCAGTTCTTCTTTGCATATTTCCACATTTATCATGCTGCAGAAGAAAAATCAGATCCAGAAGGTGAAAATACTGTGTTGTGCTCCACAGTCAGTTCTCATATCTCTCTCTGTGTACAAATGGCTCTCTCTATCACAAGTCTATTAGAATTGGGCTGAGTCAACCTCATTGTTGAAAAGAGCCAAGTTCATCCCAGCTGATGATCACATAATTTTTCTTGCTGCTGTGTACATTAAATCATTGGATTTAGCAACATATATATCCTTGGTGACCTCAGAGTTAACAGTTTTAGTAGAGTAGTAGAGGTAGATAGGAACAACATTTATCCTTGCATACTAGGCAGGTTTTTAATCTGAAAAGTAATGAAACCATTTCTGAGACTTAATTGGTCCAGGGGACTAAGACTTAACCTGTTGATAACTTCCTAGATACTTCAGGACAAAAACCCAATGCACAAAAGAATGGTTTTCTGGCTTAGCACATACTTTTCTTGTGTAGTATTTTATTATTTTCTAATTACTGTAAAGACACTTTTTAACACTGATTTTTTTTTTATTTTATTTTTTTTAAATTTTTATTTTATTTGCATAACATATGTGTGGGTAATTCTTCAACAATAACCCTTACATAGCTTTCCGTTACAAATTTTTCCCCCCCAACTCCCCACCCCTCCCCTAGATGGCAGGATATCCACTACATGTTAATTATGTTAAAATATTGGCAAATCGAATATATGTATACATATTTCCAAACTTATCATTGGTGTGCAAGAAAAATCTTATCTACACAAATGATATATCCGATAAAGGAAACACAATGTAAGCAAACATCAATCAAGGAGTATGAGAATGTTATGTTGTGGTCCACATTTCGCATCCCTCTCTCTGGGTGTATATGGCTTTCTTCAGTGAACAATTGGAGGTGGTTTGAAACATTTCATTGTTGAAGAGAGCCATGTCCATCAGAATTGATCGTCATATAGTACTGTTGTTGCCGTGTATAATGATCTCCTGGTTCTGCTCATTTCACTCAGCATCAGTTCATGTAAGTCTCTCCAGGCCTCTCTGAAATCATCTTGCTGGTCATTTCTTACAGAACAATAATATTCCATAACATTCATATACCATAATTTATTCAGCCATTCTCCAATTGAAGGGCATCTATTCAATTTCCAGTTTCTAGCCACTACAAAAAGGGCTGCCACAAACATTCTTGCACATGTGGGGCCTTTTCCTTCCTTTATGATTTCTTTGGGATATAGGCCCAATAGAAATGCTGCTGGGTCAAAGGGTATGCATAGTTTGATAACTTTTTGAGCATAGCTCCAAATTGTTCTCCAGAATGGCTGTATCCGTTCACAGCTCCACCAACAATGCATCAGTGTCCCAGCCCTCCCACAACCCCTCCAACATTCATCATTAACTTTTCCTGTCATTTTAGCCAATCTGACAGGTGTGAAGTGGTATCTCAGGGTTGTCTTGATTTGCATTTCTCTGATCAATAGTGATTTGGAGCCCCTTTTCATATGACTATAAATAGTTTTAATTTCATCCTCTGAAAATTGTCTGTTCATATCCTTTGACCATTTATTGATTGGAGAATGGCTTGAATTTTTATAAATATGAGACAATTCTCTATATATTTTAGAGATGAGACCTTTATCAGAACCCTTAAATGTAAAGATGATTTCCCAATTTATTGCTTCCCTCCTAATCTTGTCTGCATTGATTTTGTTTGTACAAAAACTTTTTAACTTAATATAGTCAAAGTTATCTATCTGGTTTTCAATTAAAAGTTCCAGTTCTTCTTTGGACATAAATTTATTCCATCTCCACAGGTCTGAGAGGTAAACTATATTATATTCCTCTAACTTGTTTACAAAATCACTCTTTATATCCAGATCATGAACCCATTTAGATCTTTAACACTGATTTTTAAAAAAAACATTTTTCCCCTTCTCCTCACCCTTCCCTATGATGGTAAGCAATTTGATATGTTACATATATTAGCACACACTTTTTGATCTGAGTGCCACCATGGAAAATATGAAGGCAACAAAGCTGCTCCAGTCTTGTGACTTTATTGAATATTCTTTCCATATCACTATTATACTTTTTTTTTTTTGCTTTTTACTGAGGCAATTAAGGTTAAGTGACTTGCCCAGGGTCACACAGCTAGGGAATGTTAAGTGTCTGAGACCAGATTTGAACTCAGGTCCTCCTGACTTCAGGACTGGTGCTCTATCCACTGCGCCACCTAGCTGCCTTATACATTTTTTCCTTAACTATTAGATGATCTGAGTGTGTCATTTTGTGCTGAACCTGAATCATTTGAAGTAGTCTGAGGCCGACTTGTTCCAGAATAAGAGAGAATCAAGTTACAAGTGAATGAAAGTTGAAAAAGTAAAATCAACCAATGTGGATAGATTTTTCTTTTTCTGAATTCAACTAATACTAAAAAAAAAAAAAGAGAACATTTTCATATATGAAATAGAACACAAAAAGGGAATTATATATGAAATCATGAGCTCTATTACATACCATTTACTTATTTATATATGTTCATACATTTATATATGTATATCTATTTGTGTATGATAAATTAAACATGCTCCTTGTAAAATTAGCCTATATTTTTTTCTGAACTTTCTTCTAGCTCTTAAGAGTTTGACTTTGAAAGGGGGAGAGAGATAACTGGAAGGATAAGATCAAGTGAATTTTTTTTTTAAAAGGATGATCTGGTTGCTATGAGCCAGTAGATAAGGAAGCCTTCAAAATTAATTGCAAAGATTTATGACTTATTAAAAATAGGTCTTGTGTCTGGGAATATTTAATACAATAGGTGGCTCTTAGGGAGCCCCTAAATTGATTTAGACATAGAGATTCTAGTACTCATTTCTTCAATAGGACCCTTCAGTGGGACTAAATAGATTCTAAGAGAAAGTTCTTATATCGAAAATTCCCTGCAGTTGATTTTTTTTTTGGTTGTTTATTTTTTAAATAAAAGATTTTCTTTGGAACTAAATTGCAATGATGTTGTTTTGTTTTAAAATATTTGTTAGAAAATTCATTAGAGTTGACATAGATAATATTTTTGTTTACTTATTTAGGAATACAAAGTAAGGACTCTGTGGGAATAAAATAAAACTTCCAGTGATGTATTATTTTAAAATATTGGCCTTAGATTATTGACTTGAAAATTGTTTTAATCCCTGTTTGGTGTCTGTAGAATATTGTGCTAGTAAGCTGAAGTGACACCAGATTTAAGATTTGTAAATGCAGAACATTGATTCTTTTTTTGTTAAGAAAACAATTAAGCCTCTGTTGTGGACAGGGTACTGTATTAAGCACTAGAAATTCAAAAACAAAAACAAAAAATCTTTTAAAGAGCTTATGTCCTTCTGGGAATGATACAGCATGCATACAAAAAAGCAAATCTGATGTATAGGAATGGATGCTGGACTTTGATGTTTATTAATAGAAGATCCCAGGTGAGGCAATTCTTTCTACCACTGCAGGTCAGCACAAATCTTAGTTGCCTAGAATAATAAGAGGTTGGGTAAGTTGCTTAGCCATTTTGTGTCAAGAGCAAGATTTAAATGACAAGTCCTCCTGGCATTAAGACTGACTATATACACTGCGTCTCAAATACAATGTAAATACATTCATTGCAGAAATGAGAATTGGTCTGATCAGAAGGACCTCCTGGAGGAAACCAGGGATCCTTTGAAAAGCAAAACTATGACATATTTATCTCTATGAGTCAACCAATATGCATTTTATAAATGTGCCTTGAGTTCAGGTGCTGCCTCTGAAATGTTAGCTGTGTGACCCACATCACCCAAATTCTCTCAAGACTGTAAGTTATAGATAGGGTGTTTTTCTGTACTGGGAAAGCAGTTCCTTTTGTGGATAAAATTAGAAGTCAGCACCAAAAAGAACCAACATTCACAAACATACATACACATGTATCTAAATAAGCAAGTGGCCAATTATTGTTGATTCATGACTTAACCTGTTTTTTCATTACGTTTACCAAAGCAAGATCAGTTTTATATAAACTACAATTACTTGAGCTTTAAGGTCAAATTTTCTCATCTTTATATAAAATGGGCGTGATAATAGTACCTTCCTTTACTGGGTTGTGAAGATCAAATCACTTTAAGTGTTTTGCATGCCTTGAAGTGCTGTAGTATATAAATGTGTTTTAAAATAACACACAAATATGATAGCAGCCATCCCATTTTTGACATCATTAGTCTACTGAAGGAGATATGTTAGGATACGTCTGCTCTTGACAGTAACCTCCAAACATCAGTATGCCAGAACTCATGTGATAGAGAACTTTAGAGATTCCAGCTTTAAATTAATACTGGCAATCATCAATTTGGAGCAACTAATGATCTGTATATAAGATTGACTTTGAGTGAATTAATTTGATTTCTTCTAGCCTGTAATTCCCACCAATATAGGAGCCTACAAATGCTACATAAAATCATTGGCTACAATTAACTTCAAAAAGATCTTTCTTATTCTCCTGTAATATGACAGAACTATATTTATAGCATTCCATATAGATGCATATTTGTCATTGATAAAATGATTCAAGTATTATTAACTCATTTCTCTGTTATGAAACTCCTGTGTATTCCAGTAACTCCAGCATAGAATAATGGAGAGAATCTGAAAAACCCAAAATCAGAAATCACCTCTGATCTTTGACTACTCTTTAACTTTCCTTTTTTACCTGTAAAATTGGGATAAGAATACTTATCGCACATTGCTCAAGAGGCTCAAATGTTGAGATCTGTAAACTTCTTTGCAAGTTTTAAGTGTCACATAACAATTGCTTATGGTTATCTTTTTTCCTTCTCTTTATCCCAATTAATCCAGTTCTTTTCCTCACTGGAACTAGAAAATTCATGCACAGTATTTTTTATTAGCTTGTTGGATCACAGTTTGGGAGCTAGAGGTCTCCAATCCAGCTCTCATTTTCTGAAGCTTGAGATTAGCCAATAGTCTAATTAAAAGTAGCATTTTCACATCAGGGGCAGATATAACATAAATCTGTTATTCTCTTTCTTTAGAGAATATGAGTTTGTATGGAATGGCTCAAGAAATGGGTATATTTAAATTGTTAATATGGATGAGGAAGAAATATATTGCATATTGTACAAAGTCCCCAAATCCCAAATTAACAAATTTGTCTTTTCCTCTGGTGTTATTCTTTATTGAAATGAGAATGCTGTGACATTTTTAAAAGAACACAATTCTAACTTTAACCAAATTTTTCTAGGTTTTCTGAAAAGACAAAAACAAAAGTTGTTCACTAAACCACAGTGTGACTTGGCCATCTTAGATTTTCAGAGCTCAGTATAGGTGGCTATTGGACCATATTGGGTGGGGGTGAGAACTCATCTGATCCAGTCCGATTTTATATTATATATATATATATATATATATATATGTTATATGTATATTATTAAATATAATATTTATATTATATAACATATAAAAATTTTATATTTTATAGATGAATCAGCTGAGAATGAGCTTCCTTTACATGCATCTCCTCTCCCCAGACTCCCAAAGGACCCTAAAGAAAATTCTCATTCTCTCTCCCTCTCTCACTCTCATAGTCAAGATAAAATATATAAATATAAATATAATATCCAAATGACACACAAATAATACAAATTAGTCTGGATCTGAGATTTCACTGCTATAGAGAGCTCCTCATTTAGAAATCCCTTGCATTGGCAATTCACTTTTTCTAGTGTTCTAGTCTCAAAGTTGGAGGCAAGGACCTGACCTCCAAGAATATGTAATTAAACATAGAGTGAGAAGACAAGGTAACTCCTTCTAAGAGGTTTATTTGGTCACTTGGTCAGGGTCGCACAGATAGTAGGTGCCAGAGGTAGGATTTGAACCCAGAGCTACCTAATAGTATCCCACTTTCCTAAACTCCCTTTATTAATAAATAAGCCAAATCTCATTGTGAAAAATAACAGTTGTGTCTATGTGAGAGAGAGATGAAGAAAAGCCTAAACTTGGGTTGTTGATTTTAATGACAAGAATAATCGATAAATTCATGCATTATCCAAAATGTTAATGATATAAGACTTTCTTTCCCTAAATGAAGGCCATTAGTACTTGAAGTTACAGTTTTCATTTCATCAGTTTTGTGCACCTAATCTTTCATACCCATTAGATTGGCCAAACACATTTTCATATAGTAATAACCCTAATTAATTCAATGACTTGTTAACTCCTAAAATGAAAGGCTAAATACAAAGAGTCTTTAAATATACTTTTGTTTTTCCTTTATTTCAGACATGAATCTGAGTTTAATTTTAAATGAATGTATGCACCAATTTCTTAAAAGTATTCCTTCAAAAATATTCTTTTCCATTCATTAATAAGGGGTAAATTTATTGAGAGTTTGTTTCATTAATATTAGTAAGTTGTGTTTAGCTGGACTTTATAATTAATCATATTTGTGATAAAATTTGGCAGCTTGCTTCATAAGAGAATCCAGTTTGCTTATCAATATGCATTAAACTAAAATATATTAAATGTATTCTATTGTGTAGGGAAAGAGGTTTTCAATACACATAGATTAGTAATTAGAATTTTGGCTTAAAAAGTGAGGGAAGGGTACATGAACATTAAATGGGGTTTACATTCATTCATAAAACCTAATAGTCTGTAACAATATTATTTTAATCATTTTCTGTGGTCTGTAAATCCTAAATACAAGTAAAGATATCATGGATGGACCATTAGCTTTGATTTTATATTTTCAGTCATTGTTTTGATTTTCATTTACTTTCAACTCTGTAATTTTGTAATGTTTGATTCCTTTACCCTTTCACCTCCTCCCCTCCCCTCCCCCATTATTTAAAATTGTAAAACTGAACGACTAGTTTTCCATTTTTCTTGCATTTCTTTGTAATTTAATTATGGCAAAATCTGGTGTTTCCATGTGTCAGGGACCATTGTTCATTTTGGAGGAGGTTGGACCACTGGTAGAAAAGACATAATATTGTATTATATGTTTAAATTCTTTTGGCTTCTACCATAGAAATGCCCAGAAGCATTCCAAACATGGTTTGAGTAGGAAATTGAATTTTAGAGTGGAATGATCTGAATTGCAGATTCTCTCATCTCTTAATTCTGCCCCCAGCTTGATTTGTATGGCTGCTTTTCTGGTAACCAGCATAGTCTTGTGATAGATAATTTTGAGGATTTATAAAGAATTCTGATTTATCTGTTACCCTTACATTTGGCAAACCAGATTTTTTTTATTCTTGTTCCAATTTTTCAGTTAAGAGGTTAACTATAAAGTTTTTATGTGGTGACCCAGAGCAAATATTTCACTCTTATCTTCTTCGTGTAGTATATTTATATTGCACATACCATAGAATTTAGTATTTTTGTCTTTCTCTTCCTGTGTTATGCTCTTCTTATTTAGAGACTTATTAACAATACAAGAAGTAGAAGTAAACAGTAAAATAGATGTGTTTTTGATTATATGAAATATATTTTAAAACATGAGATTTTTGATTATATGAAATGTATTTTGAGATTTTGTAAGATTTTTAATACATAAAATGGGAAACTTTTATGTTAATTGTCAATGCAACTTGGATGAGAAAGAAAGCAGTTGGTGAAGGGAAAACTTTTCATCAAATAAGTATGTGATGTCCAGTTATATAAGGAACTAACACAAATATATGAGACTAAGAAACATTCTCCATTGGATAACTGGCTAAAGGATTTCTACACAGTTTTCAAAGAAGACTTGCTAACTCTAAATATAAAAATTTCCCCAAATAAAAGAAGTTTTAGTTAAAAACAAACCTGAGTTTTCAAAACCTTTTATCTAGCAAATTGGCAAAAATGACAAAATATAGGAGTAGTCATTGTTGAAGAAGATGTTGAAAGATAAGTACACATTTAATACATTATTGAGGAAATATGAATTGGTTAAACCAGTTGTCTGAAACAGTTTGGAATTATGTTAAGAAAATAACTGGAATATTCATATGTTTTGAGCCAGAAATCCCACTTCTTAGAATGTATTCAGAGGAGATCAAAGATAGAAAGTTTATTTTCATATTCACCAAAATGTTCATAGCAGAAACAAAATACAATGCTCATCAATTGGCGAAGGACTAAACAAATGCTGGGATGTGAATGTAATGGAATATTACTGTGCTATAAGAAATAATGCATATGAAGAATTTAAAGGGCCATGGGAAGACTTAAATAAAATGAGATAAGGAGAACTGGAAAGTATATGCACTTTGACCACAGTTTAAATGAACAGAACAAAAACTCTCAGAGCTGGACACTGTAATCAGTCATCAAGCTTATTTTCTGCACTGTCTCTCCCTACCCCTCAACTCCCCCCCCCCAAAAAAAAAGAGAGAGATAAGAAAATTTGCCTCCATCTCTTTTCCATTGGACACGTGGGAGTCTGTGGATTTGAGTTTTGTATTTTCTCCATCTCATAAATCAGAAAACAGATCCAAAGAGAAATTACTTGCCCCAGATTATACAATTAATGAATGGCAGTGAATGGGTCTTGGGATGCTCCAGTATGTTTTTTTCTATACCTTCCCCCTTTCTTAAGCAATTACTTTTCCAAATGGTAAAAGCTTCTTTTTAAAAGGAAAAGAAAAAAAGTTGCTGTGATCCTTGCATCCATCTTAGATTAGTATGCAAAGACAACTGTCATCACTTATGTGGGTAGGGATGAATTAATGACTTTGAATTAAGCAGTGCTTGGGGAATTGTGTGGCTTACCTAAAAAGTGTTGTGATCAAGGGAAAGGGAAGCCTAACATGAAAGGGGGTAGACATGATCAAGAATACATCTGGGCTAAAAAACACTCTCAGTTTTAATAGGGTAGGTAGGTCATCTCTGTTTTTCTGAAAAATGACAGCTTCTGTTGGTGTCTTAACTTTTAA
This sequence comes from Myrmecobius fasciatus, assembly GCA_023553655.1. NCBI lineage: Eukaryota > Metazoa > Chordata > Mammalia > Dasyuromorphia > Myrmecobiidae > Myrmecobius > Myrmecobius fasciatus. The sequence goes on along the minus strand of JAJPUD010000232.1, from coordinate 146,050 downwards.
TGGAAAATTTGAAAAATAAATAGGCTAAGATAAAAAACGCATTTTTAGAAAGACACTGACCCACTTGAAAATGTGCATTTGGCAAATTCCAAAGCCTGTTGTTCCTTCAGGAGCTGTGAAGCTTGTTCCTGTAAAAACCTCTTATTTAGAGAGTATTGACCAGTGACGCCAGGTAATTTGCAGAGGCAATTACAGCATATGCCATTGTATTTTGTTCATCTTTGGAAAAAAGGGTCAAGTCGGTCCACTCACTGAATGAGCTTAGCCAGAGATGAATGTATACTTTGTTTCACTGAAGTATATGTTTGGGAGAGGAAATAATATTTCAGTTAAATAAATAAATAAACCAAAAGCAGTTATCCCAGCTACTAGGAATTTTTAGAAAAATAAACAAAACTAGGCAAACTTTCATTTTATTTTGCAATTCAGGTAAATATAGAAAAATTAAGAAGAAAACCTAGACTTCCAGAGAAGTTTAAATGATGTAAGTTAATGATGTACTTATGAAAATCCCATGACTATATTCAAAGAGAAAATGTTAGTCCTTGTTTATAGATCAATATTTTTAATGATAAAACCAGTTTGCTAATTATGAATATGATAATATAAAAAAAAAACTTTAGGTTGAATTTTAAAAAAATTATCTCATATTATTAGAATCTGTTAAACAAGGTTAATTCCTGTTGGGAGAACATGAATTTTTCTGGGGATTCAATTTTCTTAAAGTTTGGATATGGTATGCTTGAGAGAAGTAGCACCCTTTTTTCAGCCAGCAGAGTATGTTTCCAAAGAATATGTCAGAAGACCTACAATGTTTTGACCTCACAACAAATATGGAAAGTCATTCTTTTCCCATTGAATTTATTATTTTTTTCTTTTTTTTCTGAGGCATTTGGGGTTAAGTGACTTGCCCTGAGTCATACAGCTAGGAAGTGTTAAGTGTCTGAGATCAGATTTGAACTATACTGAGCTAGAGTGGACATAAAAGACAAGTCATTAGGAAATTTAACTTACCAAACTTGATCAAACAGCTGCTTCATTCTGTAAAATCAGAAATCCCTTGTTATAAGAAGAAAGAAAGAGAATATTTTGAGTTAAATAGATATTCCTTAGCTTCCTGCTCAACTTATGAGTACCCACTACTTTTCCCCAAAGTGGGAAATAGCCACTCTCCTGACACCATTTGTTTATTACAGGAAAATAATGTGCAGGTGTTGAAATTTTCTATGACATCTCTCTTGGATTCCTAATTTGGCAGAACCAAGTAAAAAGCCACTTGAGGAAGCTTTAAACTTTTTGAAAAGTTCACATAATGTTCCTTAGCATCCAAACTGATAAAGCAGTTGTATTGTATTCCCAAGGGTCATTTGCTGGTAAAAAGGAGTGCTGCTGTTCTCAGTCATTTGGGGCCAGGATAAGAATGTCTATAAAGCTAAACAGAACTGTAATCAGTGCACTTCTTGCTTCTTTTCCGTTTTTTCATCTAGTTGGAAAATAAATGCAACATAGAGTCCAAACTCAACAAATATAAAATTACAATATTTATGAAAATTGGCTTGAAGAAAGGATTTGCTTCAGGAGGACTTAAATATAAATAGAAAAGATGTATATTCCAACCGGTCTTTAATGTCCTTAATTGACAATTTTTTTTTTAAGTAGTCAATCTCAATTGAGTCACTTTTGTGATTTAAAGAATGTATACCTAGAAAAGGGACTTATAGGGGGAAAAAAAGACATGTTCTATATTGACTTTTATAGCTCCATTATCACATTAATGTATAAATATCAGAAATGCAAAGTCACTTTTAGTATCCAAAACTCAATTTATCTCCTTTTCTTCTTGTACTAATACTAAAGAATGTCAGCTTAGTCGCCAGTTTTTAGAATTAAATACATAAGGAATAAGTATGGTTGTAGGTTGCATATCATGAAAACTTCGCATTCTCGAGCCCCTTTCTAAAATAAATGTCTCTTGTATATTTGTGTTTATTTCCTACATTTCTCAAATGGAAAGCTTTAATTAGAGATGCTTAATACCAATAATAGAGGTCTGATCTGTATCCAGGAAGCCTTTTTAAATTTTTCTTCCCAATCACCAAATAAAGTACTTATTTTCATTTTGTATATACTTATTTATCTCTATACTGTCTCCCCTGATAGAATATAAGTTCTTTAAGGGCAGGGATTGTTTCATATTTGTCTATTGCTCTAGTGACTGCCACATAATAGATCCCTCAGTACATTTGTGTTGATTGCTGTTTTGATTCATAATTGGAAATATTAAATGATAGTAAAAAAAAATAAAAAAAAATGATAGTATTCTGTGCCTTTCAGGACAACTCTAAATTTGATTTCTACCATTTCATTTTTTGAGACAACTCCTAAACCTACTCTCATAGCTATTGGGCTACCTTTATATGGAAATATAGATATATATGCAAACAATGTACATAATTATTTCTCTAGACATATATGTGTGTATATACATACACATAGTATATATATGTACACATACACATATATGCATACAATTTTCTGTTATTCCTAACTTAACGAACACCAGCAAATGTGAACATTTCCATGTACAGAAAAGAGGACTTTTCATGAAACTCTTAATCTTTATTATGTATAGCTATTTTTAGTGTATGCTAAATTTAGCACATTAATCTAAAACTGTCCCATTTGTCTGTTTCCCTTTGAACCAGTTTCTATTCTTTCCTATTCACTTTTAAAATGTTTTATTGATCTTTTTTGTCAGTATCTCTATCACTTAGCTCCCCTGCTTTCCCCATTTTCTTTTCCCTAAATGTATTTAAAAAAAAACAAAACAAAACAAAACCACCACCATTCTTCTGTCCAGGTAAAAAAAAGCCTAACAAATCTACAATCTCCAAAAGTATGTCTCTATCTTCTGGTCCATTGCCTCTTAAGTGGTAGAAAGCTTGCTTCATCATCAATCTCTTAGAATCACAGTTGCTCTTTACATTGATCAATATTCTTAAATACTTCAGAATTTTTATTTACAGTTTTAAATCTCCTAGTTCTACTCTGAAAAAAAAATGTTATTTATTTATTTTTTGGCCAATAGTATTCCATTATGTTCACATGCCAGGCAATGGAATGGCATCCTCTTAGTTTCTAGTTCTTTGATACAGCAGCAACAACAAAATGTTGATGTTTTTGTGTATATGGGCCATTTCCCTTTTTCCTGTGACCTCCATGTGTACAGTTAGAGATGTTGGAGATCCCCTTTGGTGGTGTGATTGATGATCATGGTGAAATAGGAATTGGAGCAATACTGTATTTACGATCTTGAAGAGTCTGACGTAGTCTTTCCTTCAAGGCATTTAATGGAAATTGAAAACCGAAAACTTCCCTTTTCATTCTTAGTGACAGAGAATTCTGAAACCTATCTTTTTTTTTTCTTTGCAGTGAACTATCTATGTAGCCTCCACTCATTGCAGAATAGGTTGAATCCTGGTTGTGAGATACATTTGATTCCAAAAGTGCTCTTTTTGGGGAGTTAGAATAGTTCTTTCTTTGCCCAAGGGGCTTCCTTCTCACGATGGGTCAGGCAGCTTGTACTCCACCATCTGGAGGGTCCCTTCTCCCTAGTGAGCAGCTCAGCCATTATTGTAGTGCTTCAGTCTAATAATTTTCCACAGCTGCTTCACAAGACAAAGTCTTGCCAGATAATTCACAGATGACAGTCTCATCTTGCCAACACAGATGACAAAGTCTGAAGTTATTTCTTAGAACTTGCCTTGTCTTTGTTGAAGTATTTCTGGGGTAACAGGTATTATTTGCTTTTCCTTGCATGGCTCTCTATAACCCAGGTCTTGCTGTAAGGTTTGCATATAGCCACATTTAGGCTAAATTAGGATTCAGTTTCATAGACCTTTTCATCATTGACATTTTTGACTAAAGGTCGTTTTCAGTCAAATAAACAACATAGCCAATTCTCTCTGTACTGTAAATCAGTTGATAGCCAGTATATAATTCCAATTCTCTACCAAAAACAGTTTATATCTGCAGCCATGAGTTTCATTCTGATTAAATTTAATGTTACTGTAACTCATATGTGAATTATTTAGCTGTTAGATTCATGATTTGTGTTTTGATTTCCAAAAATAGATTAAAAGTTTTTTAAAATTCATACTAAAAAGTTCCATCACAAGCATCTACATAATTATCTGATCAGATTTTATGTATATGCTTACAAATCTAAATATTTGAAGCAAATGTTAAAACCTAATTATCTAATATTAATTGAAATATTTAAATTAAATAGGTGTTTTAAAAAACAAATAAATGTCAAGTCATGTTCTGTTTTCTTGCTTCCTTTAAATCCATTATTGAGCATTTGTGAAGTGCTTAATATATATACCAGACACTGAGCTCATTGCTACTACAAAAGCCAGGACACCTGAGTTATAGTCCTGTTTTACTAGTGTCAGTAGGATCTTGATCAAGTCATATAATCTTCATTAAATTTGAGAGCATTGGACTAATTGCTGCTTTCTAGTTTCAAGAGTCTGATATTTAACCCAATAAAACCTCATTTTCTTCATGTGTAAAATTGAAAGCTTTGAATTAATTGGTCTTTGGAGCTTTCCATTTTTAAGAGTATAATGTCACAAGTTTGCATCCTTTTAAGAAATATCTCTCACCTGATGTTAAAGATCGGTAGGAGGTGATGTATTCAATCTCTCTTTGCCCAGCTCTTTCTTCTCATTCCCCAATACTAGTGATTGACCACTGACTCTCTGATTTGACCCCTCGGTGTACCTCCAGAATGCACCATGTATATCCCCACAACGCTTCATGGTGGTAGACAGCCCTGCCTTTGAAATCTGATACCATTTGGTCTAAGCTGTAGAGTGCCACATTTCAGCCATGGAGTTTTGCCAGACCCAGTTTGGTGCCAACAAATAGTGTGCAAACGGGGAACCCCCTGCCCGCTGCCAGATCCTGGAGTGTTGCTAATAATGCCCCGGCTGCCGTTCTTTTGGTCCTCTGCTTCTTAGCTGGTAAATAGGAGCACAAATAGGAGCCAAGAGTAAAACATGATTAGTTTGTGGTTTGTTTTTAACCTTTTAAGAGGGAATTTCTTTGTGTTTGGCAAATTGGACAATTATTGAATTTTATGGTGAGATGTGACCTCTTTGGTTATTTAGGTTAACCTATACATAAAACAAAAAAACAAAGGAAAAAAAAAACAGTCATTTTGATTAGAATATATGCTTCTTGGGAGCAGGAAATGTTTTTTCACTTTTTTTTTCCCCATTACTTAGAGTAGTGTAGAACACACAAACAATAAAGGAATTGTTGATTGATTGACCCATGTAACATAACTAATAAGCGATCATCCGGCTTACAATCTTATGTGAGGGAAAAGAAGAAAAAGGTAATACAAAAACCCATGTGGGGAGCATGGATTACTCTGTGAGAAATGGAGAAAAGACCAATTTATATGGAAGACTTGCCTATTACGCAGTTAGGGGATTTGAACCAGGAAGGAGCAGTCAGACAATGGGAGAGAACCAAGAGAGTATTGTCACAAAAACCCAGAAAAGAATAGAGTACTTAGGAGAAGAGGGTTGTCCACAGTACCTAGGTTAAGGATGAAAACAAAGAAAAAACCATCAATTATTTGCATATTGTCTTCCCCTTTAGACTGGAAACTCCTTGGGAGCCAGAGCTGCCTTTCCTTGTATCCTAAAGGCTTAGCACAATGCCCTGCACTAATAATACATGCTTGTTTTGATTTGACTGTCAGATTTAGCAGCAAAGAAAGAGCAATTTCAGTTGTGCAGTGATGCTGAAAGCCAAAATTACAAAGGGATGAGATGTAATGGGAGGAGAGGGAGAAACATGAGCAAATTTTTTTTTTCCCTAAGAGTTTGATAAAGAAATGAGATATAGCACATTATCTTGAGGGGATGGTAAGGTCTAGTGAAGCTTTTGCAAGGATGAAAAGATTTTGACATGTTTGAAGACAGTGGTAAAGCCAGGAGCTAGAAAGTATTTGAAAGGGGATTAAGAAAAAAGACTAGAAAGGTTAGGTTGATTAATGTAAAATTACTGTTTTTTATGATTCTCTGTGTTGCCATTTAAAAGAATATTGTGCTTTAATTACTTCAGAAAGAGACCCAATTTCAGTGTTTTACTGCTCTTGAAAAGAAATTCAAGCCAAGAAAATTGCTTTTCTCTCAGATCTGCTTTTTTAAATAATTAAGATTTTGGTTTTCTAGTGTAACAAACTAATAATATTGATATAAAGAATAACTATATTGACTCCTCCAAACAGTTATGTGATTTCTGTCAAACATCTGTGGTAAAGGCATGCTTCACAGATGATATCGTTGTTATTTTTTTAATCCTTCTCTTATCTTTCCAGGGGTAAAAGCCTCTCTAGAAAGCAGAATGTGTGAACCAGAGGAAAAGTATGAAATGCCTGGTGGTCCACAGAGAAGCCGGCTCAACAGAGAACAGCTGGTATTTTCCTTCTCATAGATTTCCTCATTGTTTTTTTTCTGATGATGGTGTATATCATCATCATCGCTTAGCATTACCGTCACTGCTGCCATGAAAAATGGCCCTTGCCCTTTCTTTAAGTAGAGTCTACTGATTAAAATTTTAATTGTGCTTATTTCAAGCACTTGATTCTGAAAGATGGTCATGACGTGCAGTAAAATCCAAAAAGGTAATAATTTCATACTGTTAATGGATTTCTGGCATCTCAAATATTCCCATAAACCTTTCAGAATCTGAGGTAAGTCTCAAATTCAGGAAATAGCTCAAAGGAAGACTTACAGCTGCTGCTTGGATTTAACTGCCGTATGTCTTCTTTGCCATGTGTCCCTATTTAATAGGCAATCTGAAGTTCCATTGTCCGTTTGGTTTTTATGTCTGTTGGAAAATTACAAGGGACCAAGTACTGAAAAATTCTTTAATATTAGAGAGAAGGTACAATAAGATGGAAATGCGAGGGGGGCTTTTTTAGCAGCAAGTAACATTTGATAATCTGCCAAATTCCAATTCTCAGAATCCTCACTAGCCTTGGTCCCCATAACCTAGTAGTCCTACTTCTTTCAGTTCCCATTAAGAGCATCCCTAGAGCTCCCTACCTGAGTGTAGCCCTGGAGAACGTGGAGTTAAGGATATTCTGATTTGTTCAGGTTGGAGGAGACTTATGTTCTATCTTAATCATTTCTAGTAGTACCAACCAAAACTCTGCAATCAAGGATTGAATTAGGGTTCCATCAGATAGGCGCAGGCCATCCAGACAAATACGATAAACAGAAATGAAGTGTTTTTGTCTTTTGTTTTTTTACATTTGCAAAACCTGCCTAAGGGTAAAGAACTATGGATGAGATCCAAAAATATGAATTGGGTTAGTAAATTAGTTAATTTGCTAAAATATTGGAGGCAAAGTCTGCAAATGAGAATAGTTTATAAGTACATACATTTTTACTCAAGCAGTAGTTGGTTGATTTGAGGTATCATTTTGCCTGTCTCCATTGATTTCCTCGCTGACGCTAATTTTTCTTTTATTCCCCTTGTTCGCTTAAAGCACATAACTCTTTCTTTACATGCTAGTTTCCCATTAACAGATTATTCTCTTTGTTTTCTTTCAGCTGCCAAAGTTATTTGATGGCTGTTACTTTTATTTTGAGGGAACTTTCAAGCATCATTCCAAGGATGAGCTTATTAAACTGGCCAAAGCTTCTGGAGGGCAGATCCTCAACAGAAAGCCAAAACCAGACAGTGACGTGACTCAGACAATCAATACGGTGTCGTACCATGCCAGGCCTGACTCCGATCAGCGATTTTGCACACAATATATCATCTATGATGCTTTCTCTAATTATCGCCCAGAGAGGATTCGTCAGGGCAAAGTCTGGATGGCTCCCTCCAACTGGTTCATAGACTGTTTGATGTCATTTCAGGTGCTCCCTGTTGCCAAGTGAAAGCTACCCCCTCCCCCCAGATGAACCATTTCCAGCTGGGACTTGGGACAGAAACATGACAGCTGTGCTTGGTTACCTTGGTTGACCAGTCACATTATTATAAAGAAGTTGGCACCATTCAAGATTTTTCTGAGTTGAATTTTAAAACTCTTATTTAGTTTTTACTTATAGGTGAACATTAGAATTCAATCCATGTTTCACATTTAGATACAGTGACTGCTTTGAAAGGGTGTTTCTTTAAGAGACCTTTGGTTTGATATTCATTATGTCTTTCTACTAAAATCATCAGCTTTTGGAGATCAATGAGAATATATCCGAACCATTGGTGAGATATGCAAGTTGTATCATTACTGTCAAGCCACATGATAGGCTTTGATGAAAAGCCCACACCTGCCATAATGAGTACTCACTATTATAGAGGAGGCAGGGATTTTTGTGAAAAGAGTTATTCTGGAAATGCTTGAATGAAAATGCAAAGAAAGTACATATTTGATCCAACTAATCACAAATTTTAAACGCTTGACTATTTCTTCTCTTGTGTCTGTATTGGACTTCTGTGTGTTCGTGCATTTGAATTTATTATTTACTTGGTTGTCTCTCTTCAGAATTTTATAATTGGGGGAAAAAAATCATGATCCTAAAACACAGTTATTTGTGTGCTTGTGTGTTGAGAAAATCAACAGTGATCTGTGCCCTTTTATGTAATTCATTATTAACTATTACATTATGAAGTTATTTTGTATATCTGGAATACATGTCTTAATAGCAGTTGGTGAATCTCATTTCAATATCAATGTTAATTTTTTGTCAGGTCTTAAATAGTGGTCATGTCATTTAGAGATGATTTTATATAATAAACAGAATTGGGATTCCATCTTTTCCTATTTGGTTTTACAAGTTATTATAAAATAAGGTTTTTTTTAAACTAAGAACATACTTTGTGGACTGTATACATTATTTAATTCACAAGCTCATAGGATTTATTATCAGAAGGAATCCTAGAGGGGGCTCTAGTATAGGATTTTGAGAAGCCTATGACCTCGTTTTCAGAATATTTTCAAATACATAAAATAAATAGAATTACAAAGGAAACCAGATTATACTGAAATATAGTTATCAAAATATGAAGGGGGAAAATCAGGTTCAAGGACTCCATATTAAAACCTGACCTCATCCAACCACCTCTTTGATAGATGTGTAAACCAGGGTTCAGAATAAAATGAACTGAGCCACAAATACTAAATAGCAGAGCCAGAGTCAGATCTTCCAACTTTTTTGCTGGGGAAGAACATTAGTATCATTTGCAAAATGAGAAGTTTCCAAGGTCCTTCCTGACTGTAAACATCAATGGCTTTGTCCATTTTTCATTATATTCCTATAATACTTTACAATCTGTTCTCATTTGATTCATCTCAACAACTTGTGGAGCACCTTTGAGGTAGCCAGTAGAGAGTGATTTTTTCTTTTAAGTCAAAGTAGGCTTTGGATGCCCTGAATAGTGTTTCTTCAACTTCTATACTGTTCCAGGTTACTTAAGATGGATCTGTTTTTGCATTAATCAAAGCAGGAATTATATATAAAGTCAGATAATGTTTTCTTAGTTATAAATATCATGTTAGTTTTCCTCTTACCCATGCACACCAACTATAGAGACCTAATCTATGCCCTTTCAAAACAACCTATCTTGAATCCTAGGTAATGAATCTGTTCATTTTCTATGTCCACTTTCAATGACATGTTAGATGCATTCTTATGGAGAATAATGAACACCAATGTGATGGGTCAGAAGTGAGAGATGAGATCATATCTAGATTAAATAATTGAGAACTCTGAGGGATCTTCGATGTCACTTCTGATTTAGAACTAGCTTTCTATCTTTTCCATTACTTGTTCAGCTGTATTTCTGAAACAGATTTGCATCTCTTTCTTTTTTTCCCCACCATGCCCAATTGAGCTTGGTACAAAGGGAAAAGTAGTAATTCTTGGAGTCAGAGGACCTGAGTTTAAAATCTGATATTTGCTTATGTTGACCCCAGGTTTCTTGTTTATAAAAAGAAATCTGTCTCTGAAGCTACTTTCCAGCTCAGTGCTTGTTTAGATTCATCATTTACTTTTGAAATCTTTTATTCTAATCCATTAATTCATGGACTCTGGCTTTTCTCTTTGTATCTTCTCAGCTCTTTAATAATTAGCTTCATTTTCTAATTTCTGTGATTTTTTTTGTTTCAGTGATACATGGTTTCTGTCAGCTCTTGAAAGCTTTTGTTGTTCTGCCTGTGTCAGTAATTTCATAATTTAGATGTATTCTTGAGAATCTCTTGTATGCTACCAAGACTGGAGACCTGGCCCTTAATCCTTACTTTGCTGGTAACTGGCCCTGTATTTTGGGCATATCACTTTAGGCTTTCTGGGTCTCTAGATCAGTCAGATTAGAGTCAAACTAAATGTTTTCCTAAGATCCTGTCCACCTCTAAAATAATATAACTATAAACTGCATGAAGGCAATAATTGCATCTTATACAATCATAGCACCTAAAACAAAGCCTGTCCTTTTTGTACTTTTATAGCTCTATGGTTTATCACAATCATGCTACTAAAATGCATCACAGATTCAACCTTTCTTTATAAGAAGTGGTACCAAGGACAGCTATAGGATAACCAGATGCAGACGCAAGGGATATACAGATATTATGCCATTATTGCTGGGTAGGATACTGGGGAAAAGGCATTCATGTGAAGGAATGGGAAATTGTGGTTCTTATATCCTAGAGCCTTATCTGGACAAAATTCAAGTTAATAAAGTTATAGAAGGCAGCTAACCTTGTTAAATCTGCCAGCATTAGTATCAAATTAACCTTTTCCTTCAATATCCCACTACATGCTTCCAACTACTCAACAGACACTCATTACCAACTAGGTAATGTTGTACCAGTCTTGAGTCATGAAGACCTGAATTCAAGTCTTAACTCCAATACTCATTAGCTAGGTAAATCTGGCTTCATATTCCAGTCTCTTAAGTCTCAGTTTCCTCCTTTATAAAATGGAGATACCGCTCTTGTTTGTTGTGAGGATCAGATGGGATATTTGTCAAGTTCTATATAAATATTGGAGCATCTATATGGTAGAGTAGATAGAGTACCAAACCTAAGATCAAGGAAGCTCATCTTCCTGAGTTCAAATCTTCCCTCAGACACTTAATAAGCTAAGAAATAATATATTGGAACTCCTAGTACAAGTCTACTTACTCCAGATGAATAGTCTTCATCATGCTAAGTTTTGCAACTCGTGTTCAGTGCCCTCTTGACTTACTCCAGTCTAGCTGTTATACTGTGTTCTAGACATTACTGAATGCTGGATGGAGACAGAAAGACAAAAGCTCATTTAGTCCTTCCTCTCAAGGCCCACGTATTGTAATGTGGTACAGGTATTTATATGGACAATACACAAAAAAATACCATGTAACTTTGGATGGTAAGGGAATCGAGGGGAATCAGGAAAGTTCCTGCAAAAGTCATGCTTGAGTGGAATCTTGAAGAAAATCCATTTTTCCAAGAAGCAGAGGTGAGGTAGCAGAACATACTGGACTTGGAGGACAGGTTGAAGGCACAGAAATAAGGGATGATCATAAAGTACATGGGGGAGAGTGATGTGAAAGAAGACCAGAGGTTTAGGAGTCAGGCTGTTCACAATTTTAAATTCCTAATGGAGGTGTTTATATTGATCTCAGACACATAATAGAAAGTTGCTAGAGTTCCTGCTTCTAAGTGATGCCCATGGTCACAGATGACAGCAGAAAAAAGCTGGAAATCATTGGTAAAAATTACAAAGAAAGACCTGAAGATGAGTATTCTTAATCTTTCTTGTATTTATTATAGACCCCTTTGGTAGTCTGGTGAAGCCTATGGCTTTCTTTTCAGAATAATGTTTTTTAAATGCATAAAATAAATAGGATTACAAAGGAAACTGTTGAAATAAAAAATGTAATTTTTCCCCACCCAAGGTAATGAACCCCCTGAAATCTATCCCTTTAATTTCAGAATCAGAACCTCTAATGAAGAATTGCTGTCATTTCCCATCTAGCTAAAGTACTCTGGATCTCTTCGTCACCACCTCCTCCTCCTTTCCCCCTTCCTTTTTCATGTTGTCTCCCCCTACTAGAATGTAAGCTCCTTGGGAGCAAGGACTATCTTTTTCATGTGTAGGTTTCCAGCACTTAGCACAATATTGGTTTATTGATTGTCCCAAGTTATGTCAGCTGGAAATCATTTAGAGCTTGAGCCAGCAGTATTTCAGTCAAGTTGCAAAGAAGGAGCTAAAAAAAGATTAAGGCTTAATTCCCTCTATTTCACACCAGGACCAGGATCAATTTGGTAAGCCTTCTAAGAATGTGTAAACTTTCCTTCGTTGTCTTAATGTTTTCTGTGTTTAGTAATAAAATTTTAAAAGGAACCTGAAAATAAAAGGTGCTGTTTTTTTCTCCCCCAAAGAGCCAGGACTAAGGATAATAGAATCAGGATCATCTCTTTAAACTGAAAGGGACTTTGAAAGGTATCAGGTCTTACCCCCTAATTTTACTGATGGGAAAACAAGGTAGAAGTTAAATGACCTGCTTGGGGTTTCACAGCTAGTAAATATTTGAAGTAGTATTTGAAGGGAGGTCTTTCTGATTCCAATCCCAGCACAAGCCAATGATCAAGTGCCTATTATGTATTAGACACTGCAGATATAAAGAACATACACATATACATACAGTCACAGCTTTCAGAGTCATCTAATGTATGTTAAGAATCTAATAAGACAGTCCTACATTTGTGCTCACAAAATTAACTTCACATATATAGTATACAACCACTATTAATAGTTACATGGGGAAAAAAAATCTGGGAGTTCTGGGTGACTGCAAGATTCATGTGTTTTTTACAACGTGATTTATAAGTCACAAAAGCTAACGTGATTTTAGACTGTTTTGAGAGGCTTAGGATCTAGGATTTGAGGGATCATAATCCCATAGATCTCAACTGAGTATTATGTGTGCTTTATTCCAGCTGCCCCATTTCAAAGAAGAACATGTATAAGCTAGATTGAGACTAAAGAGAACAAGACAGTGAAATGATGAATGCAAGGTGTAAGAGAAATGGTTCATGGAAAATAGGACTTTAACCAAGAGAAGAGAATGGTTAGTAAGCCCATGAACATCACAAGTGGTTCTCTATGGATGACCGATTAGCTTTGTTCTGCTACAACCCCGAAGAGAACTAAAAGTAATGTAGGAATGGGTGAGAATGACAGAGCAACAGATTTAGCCTTTAAAAAGCAAACAAAATTTCCTAATAATAGAAACTTTCTAAAAGTGGATTGACTGGGGAGGTAGTAAGTTCTGCCTTTCTGCAGGTTCTCAAACAAAGACTTGAATATCAGCTTTTCAGGGCTTTATATAGAATTCCTGTGCAGACATGGGTTAAACTGGAGCACTGAACTGAATCTAATAAGATGAAATTAAATAGGAATAAATTTAATACATTTGGACACAAAGAAATTGTACTTTGTAAGTACAAGATGAGAGAGTAATATGGGGCAGCAGTGTAGTGGGGTAGCCAAAAACTAATGTAATTTTGGATAGATGAGGAAGTTTAGAAGCTTCTAAAGAGAGGTGCAGACACATGAATCAAGGATAAGTAAAGTGAATAAAGAAAACAATATTCCCAATGGCTGTAACATTGTAAATGGAAAAATCACTTTAACTACCAACAATAACACAAAGCACTAAAGCTGAATGCTGTGTAATTATAATGATCAAGTTTGTCTGTGAAGAAGAAATAAAAACATGAATCTTGATGGAGAGATAGGAAGAAACAAAAAATCTTAGAATCTAATGAGTTATTAATCCCATTGTACTCTGCCCTCATCCATGATCTTTTGTAATTCACTCCTTCCTCTGGAATATTGTGTTGTAGCTATGGGCATCAGGTTTTAAGAAAAATATGAATAAATTAACTGAAGGAGATGAATAGTCTTGAGTTCATATCATATGGGTATAGGCTGAAGGAACTAGATATTTCTAGATTGGAGAAAAAAGTACTTGGTGGGGATATAACTATCTTAAAATATTTGAAGGGCTGTGATTCTAATAAGTCCCAGAGGGTGGAATAAGGTGGAAAATGAAGAGTCAAATTAAGATTTGATGTCAAGGAAAACTTTCCTGATGAAATCATAGATAATCCAGTAATTAGAGTAGTTCAGAAGTAGATTGGATTGCCTCAAGAAATGGTGGTCTCCTTCACCTTTGAGGTCTTCAGTCAGAGGTCGGATGACCAATTGGGCAGATACAGTAGGTATTCCTTCCTGTACCTGGATTGCAGGTTGCCAAGGTCTCTTCTAAGCTTCAAGTTCTATAATTGTATGCTCTTGGAGACCTCTGAAATCTCTTGCAGGTTTAATTCAGTGAAGAAGTAGCATGGTACAGTGGGCAAGTCACAACCTCTCCAGACCTCAGTTTCCTTATCTGTAAAGTGAGGTATTTCCATGATCTTTTCCTGCTTGGATGTGTACGGTCCCTTCTTGCTCTATGTTGCAGAATGGTGAACCGAATGGAATATGGTGATGAATATTTTACTATTAATATCCCTCCCTGCTTGCCTGCTGGCTCAAATGAAGTTAGCTGCATGTTCTTTGCTGCCAAGATCAAGATGTAGGTCTTTTCCCTGTTTTTATACCTTGACTAGCTTTTGATCTTAACCTTTGGAGACAAAGGGTTTTCTGCTTTAGAATCCCCAGTTGTATTTGGAGTGTTTTCTATAAAACTTCAAAGCACTCCCCAGGCCAGCAGCTGTCACACTACTTCTGTACAGAATGATGGGCTGTGTACACCATTTAGAACAGTGAGATCTGTAACTTCGAGTTGGCTTAAATATTTAAAATATGCAAATTAGAAAATGAGCTTTAATTGATTGTTCTGATTTGCATATGAGTTGATGACAGACTTCAAATGTAAGTTCCAAAATCCCCTGGCTTTTAGGGGGTAGATATTAAAAATAGAACACGACAGCTAGAAGGGACCTTTATCAATCATTTAGTTCAGCCCCTCAGTTGGCAGACTGCTGAGACCTAGAGAAATTAGATCACTTGCCCAAGATCACACAGCTAGTTGGGGGCAGGACAGGGAGTGGAAATTAGGTCTTCCAATTCCCAGAGTAGCATATTTCCCACCGCCATGCTGTTTCCCAGCAAGCAAACTCTGCCTGTTAGTTACATGAAAAGTACATACAGTTGTAGCTTTAAGATTGATTTTTTTTCTCCTGTCTGCTTGTGGCTATTGCTGCAGGTGGTTTTAGCAGAATGACTTTGAAAAGGCCAGACTGGATTAGTTATTCAGAGATGCAGAAAGATAATAGTCCTCGAGTGAAAAACTTCCAAGACCAAATATGCTTGGAAATTCTCATGGTCCTGAAGGGATCCTCCATCTCAATGCTTTGAGCATTGAATTTCTCTCTGCCAAACTGGTACAAACATGAACTAAAGATATTTAATGGGAGATAAATGAATCATGATTACAACTCATCATGGCAAATGATAATCTGCATAAGAAACTTCTTGTGTTACCTTGAATGAGTTTGCTTTAAAATATACATATGTGTGAACATGTTCATTGTGTCATCTCTCTTTCCTTTTTCCTTAAAGTTGTGAAATTTTGTCATCAAATGGCATTTCAGGTTGGTTTCTCCCCATAGGTTGTAGTGATAATGATTAATAACAAAATAAGAAACAGGTATGGTGTTTTCTTAAGTTACAAAAGAATTAAAATGTGCTTTAGAACTTTATGAAAATATTTCTAAAGATTTTTTTATTTATATTTTATAAATTTATATTTTAAAGGTATTTATATAACCTTCATTATAAATACTTTACCAGTTGGAACTGTGACTTGATTTCAGAAACCACCAGATAAGGAAACTCCCTATACTAATTCAAGACAGAAACATCTTAGAAAGGTGTCTAGAACACTGAAAATTTTAGTGACTTGCTTACGATCACACGTCTAATGAGTGTCGAGGTCAGATTTGGACTCAGGAAGAATAAGTCTTCCCAACTTCAGGCCTGGCACTCCACCCTCTGCAGTGCTACCTTACTTCTTTCCTGGCACATAGTAGGTCCCTAATAAAGGCTTGTTAATTAGTAGATAGTACCAGCGATCATACCCTGCATAGCCTGCAAAAACTCGAGTCAGTTTGACATGACGATTGTAGAAATACATATTTTGTAATATGTACAATTTTGCTTGCTAGAGTCACTTAGAAAAGCCTGTTTGTCTCAATTCCTCATCTGCAAAATGAGCTGGAGAAGGTATCTTTGCCAAGAAGAGTCAGACATGATTGGAAAAAAAAAAAAAAGATTCAACAACAGTAACAAATGTTCCAGGAACTGGGTAGGCGTTGGAAATATAAAGACAAAAATTAGGGAGTTTATTTTCTGATTGGTGATACAACATATACTTATATGGGTAAAAATAAAACACATACAAAACAGATGCACAGAAATCTTGGGGAGAAAATACCAGGAAGAGCAGGAAAAGCCCCTTGTAGAAAATGTCATTGAATTTAGTCCTGAAGAAAAGGAGAGATTTCCAGAAGTTGAGATGACAAAGGAGGATGATATACCAGACCTGCAGAACAGTCAATATAAAGGCTTACAGAGAGCAGATGCAGTATGGTGTGCAATGAGCAGCAAGAAATCCACCTTAACTAGACTCTAGAGTTTAACTAGACTCTAGAAAGTTATGTGTGATAAGGCTGGAAAGGGTAAGGTAGGTCAGAGAGCTTTATCAGCCAAACAGGCATTTATAGTTGATGCTAGAGACTATAGGGAATTACTACAGTTTATTGAGTAGAGGTATAATATGGTCAGATCTGAGCTTTAGGAAAATCAATTTGATGGGGTCTGGAGGTTGCATTTCCAGACTAGAAAGGTTTTATGCACAGACCAGACAATGGACTTTATCAGTTTCTGAGAACCTGCCTAACCCTGTTCAAGGA